>VMBQ01004617.1:20017-78441 GCA_007657795.1 Dreissena rostriformis
CTACTACTACTACTACTACTACTACTACTACTACTTCTACTACTACTACTACTACAACAACTTCTACTACTACTACTACTACTACTACTACTACTACTACTACTACTACTACTACTACTACTACTACTACTACTACTACTACTACTTCTACTACTACTACTATTGTGACAGTTTAAAATTTAAAGTTAGCCTCAGTTGGGCATATAATTTTAAAGTTAGCCTTTGTGGCATTAACTGTTTGCTGGTAGGTTGTCTTAAAAGGCACAATTTGCTCGACGGCCTGTTGAAGCAAAGTTGTGATCAACACGATGAGTACGGGAACCATGTCCACAAGTCCAAACCGGAGAGACAGTCTAGGCGAAATTAAATGTAGAATATTCATTGAATAAATGTGTTTTCAAGGGTATAATGTTTTATGTGCTTTTTAGGTCGATGGGATGTCGAGCAACGAACCTGCTTTGGTGAAATCCGGATAAACAAAATAGTAACATTTAGCTTAGGAAAAGGATGCACAATTTCTTGTTTGGTCTAACAGGATTTCACTCGGGTAGTCGTTGTCCGGCAATCGGTTGTCCTCCAATCTCCCAATAACTGTGGTTTACAGATGCTGTACAATTCAGTAGTTCTTAAACTTGAGAACCCCATACGAATTATAAGTTCTAGATCTAAATATTTTTGAGGGATTTAATATATAAATGTTCATAAAAAATAATTTTAAATCGATACAGCATTTCGCAGATTGATATACAAAAGTCAAGAACTCTTAACTTTTATTCTGTATGAATGAGTACAAACGTGTATTGTTAATCACTAATGAAACTGAAAAACAACAGATTGTGTGAATATTTTCCACATCAAAATGTATGAACTAACGCAATATTCATAGATTTACATATCTGAAACAATATTGTTAAACGTCGATACTTTTTAGTTTTATAATTATTCGGTTAGTGCTTTGTGTTACATAAGATTTTTTAAATATAAACACAAAACCCAGTAGAAATTGTACTCTCAAATATAGATAATTTAATGTGTATGTATTTTCAGATTTCAATTTGATTTTTAATTTAGATAGCGTGCATATATAACATAAATTGTTCTACTTACAAGGTAAATGGAAACCGTATACCTCTCTTCGCATTCAGAACGCGAATGCTACATTTTCCTTGTTCCTTGTTTCGATTTACGATTTAGTTGTGTTTTGGTACACTGTATTAAACTAACGGCTATTGTTTATGACACAATAATGAGATGTGAATGTTTGACGTGCGATTTTGGTCATCCTACGTTTCAAATTACAAACGCTATGCACTCTTTTCAACTAAGACATTATTTAGCATCGTCTTGATTTATTTACACTATTAAGCATAACAACGTCTCGGAAACCACAAGGTCCACAGGTATTATATTTGGTATGTAACAAACTTGCCACACCCGGGGTCGAATTATTTTTATTTTTAGACATCAGATTAATATCAAAATACCTATTCCTGCACGGAAGTGTATTCGGTACATAACATTGTAACGTGGTCCTCTTCAAAATATTCCCATGTGGTCAAAACTGGCCACGACGCATGGGTGACTACTGTATTTGTATAGGATTACTGCCTTTTACAACATGCGGCGTAGGGGATGTAACTTATATTACAAATGATAGTGTGTACCATTTGCATTTCTTATTTATCATTGTTTGTTGTTGTCCCCGATACTCTTTACACGACATATAGAAAACAGACAATCTCAATACCACAGACAGAGTACCGACTGCCAGAATACCATTTTATTGTGGTCCTCTTCACAATGTTCCCATGTGGTCGAAACTGGCCATGACGCTTGGCTGAAAATTTTATTTGTATCGACTTACTGCATATAACGACACGCGACTTGGGGGTTGTCACAAATTCTAGTTTGTACCAGTTGTATTTCCTATTTGTTATTGTTTGTTGTTGTCCCCGATATTCTTATCACGACATATATAGAACGGACACTCTCAATACCACAGACAAAAAACCGACTGTCAAAATACCATTTTAATGTGGTCCTCTTCACAATGTTCCCCTTGGGTCGAAACTGGCCATGACGCTTGGGTGACAATTTTATTTGTATCGACTTACTGCATATAACGACACGCGGCTTGGGGGCGTCACTAATTCTAGTGTTTACCAGTTGCATTTCTTATTTGTCTTTGTTTGGTGTTGTCCCCGATATTCGTAACACGACATAAAGAGAACGGACAGTCTCAATACTACAAACAGCGAACAGAATACCACATATAGAGCACCGACAGTCAGAATACCAAAGATATAGAACCAACAGTCCTAAGATCACATATAGTGCACCAACAGTCAGATTACAACAGCTAGGGAAACTGAATACCACATAATGAGAACCGAGAGTAAGAATACCAGATGTACAAATGTAGAGAACCAAAAGACTAACTACCCGTGGGTACCCGGTATATCTTTTTTCTATAAAACCAAACAGCAACAAACATGAACATGATAAGACTATACTTGATTTCCTAGAAACAAATGTCAAACATTTCTTTTTATACAATCATCTACACATTATAAAGTTTGAGTCATTATAATGTGAACGTTGTAGCCATATCCTCCGAGAAGTGAAACAAAAGTTGAAAACACAAACTTTGAGACGTGCACACGTGTGAACTGACAAGTGCATTGTTTAATGTTACCAATTGGGAGGGACATACATATTAACAAGGGCACTGATTCAAGTGCCGCAGCCTGCTGGGCTTTGGCTGATTATTTAACGTGGCCTCCGTTTTATGCTTATAAACATTTTCAGTAAACAGAAGAAAATTGTTAGAGTTAGAGCTTAGAGCTATATGCCTCTCTTTCGTGGTATGAACTATTCAGAAACTTTGAAGTGCCCTATGCGCAAATTGATAGTTATTATGATATTATTAATACAATAGTTAACATTTAAATTTGTTTGAAACACTACACGTAGAACTATGAAATAGACCAAAACGTTTTATTTAAACACCTTGAATAACATGTTAACGTCATAAAATCTGCACACATATTAAAAATTGTTATGTCAGAATTTGCATTTTGTAATGTTTAAACCTGTTTTATTTAGGTTGATTGCATCAGAATCGAAAGGTTAAAAGAGACACACCCAATGCTGATACCTAAAAAGAACAATTACTTAGTCTCTTTCAAAACATCTCGAGCCCCAGACCTCCCCGTCACTAGGCAGATGTCAAACACTGCATTATTACAAACAACATATTAAGCAAAGATTTATTTATAAGCGCTAGCCATTTACACACCCTAAGATACTTACATCGGTATTGTCGTACTTAACGCACATGCATTAAGCCCCATAAAACCAGAGATAGGTTCAAGTATAAACAAAGCGAAACTTAAGTTGCATCAGCATCAGATCATTCATGACATCACTACAAGGTCTTTTTTAAGGCATGAGACCTTATCAACCTACATGATGCTTCCATTAAAAAGTCGATGAAATAAAACCGCTCCATATTGCTGTTCGTTTGTGCATTTTGAAGAATATCATTTGGATTATGTAACCATGCAATTATTTACCACTGTACAATAAAAACCAACATTTTGCTACGATTGAGAATACAATTGAACAGTAGACGAAACAAAATGCGATTGCTTTCGGTTGTTTGTCTATGAGTTCACAGAAAATCTAGGGAAAGAACTATGAAGACAAATAGGAGGGCATTGAACCCTGCCACTTGTTTGCACCTTGTTGATTCTAGATGTTTCGCTTAATGCGCTTCATGTCAACATGTGCAATTGTTTAAGTTCTGAAAGAAATACCCATAACTGTTCGATTCCTTGATTGCCATCGACCTTCTATGCTATCACAACCAACGATGTTCATTTAATAACTAAAGTACCGGGATTAAAGTTTGTGCTTAAGGCTGTTACAAGAATTAGCTATACATGTACATTAACTAACACACATTCACTCTGATGGCGTTCATAAAAAACATTGATTTTATGATGCTACTAAACAAAACATTACAATAACAGTTTATTGGTTAAACAAAAACAACAAAACATAAAAAAAATCTTAAACTCAAACCAATAATTCAACAGGCTGGTCTTGACATCAATAAGACACGATCATGCTTCTGAACTATTCATATTGAGATTTTTTTAGTAAATTGTTTCATGTTTGAATTATTATCCTACCACAACAGTATTAAAGTGAGCTATTTTCAGTATCTATTCCATATAGAAGTTAAATTCCAGTACAAAACAAATAATTTGTATGCATTATAACGGTACTAAAAACTATTGCATAAAGGTCAATATCAGATTAATGTTGGTAAGATTTACATGGAAAACGATTATGTACAAACAAATCAGCATTTTCTTAATCGAAATAATATAATATAAAATCCACAGTATAAATATCAATCTGAACTTTTCATTAATGCTAATGAACATGTTTTATATCAAATAACAAGTCAACCACATGGTTCCCAATTTTCCGTAGGTTGAAAATTAGCCTTGCATTTGGGAAACGGGGTTTTATGCATGTACGTAAAGTGTCGTCTCAGATTAGTCTGAACAGTCGACAAAGGCTAATCTGGGACATCCCTTTCCGCCTAAAGTGGATTTTTTTTGCTATAAAGAGACTTCCGTTAAACTAAAAATACCATAAAGCAGAAAGTATAATCCCTGATTAATCTGAAGCCCTGTTTTCCCAGAGCTAAACACCACAACCACATGGTTCTAATTCTCCTTGAAAATGCAAGGTCCTGCACCACAGCTATGGGGGAGATACTTTGTCAAATAAGGAAGAGAAAACTGTAAAATACAGGACAGAACTCTGTAAAATAGGTGAGATAACTATGTAAAAAATGGGAGAGAACTCTGAAAAATAGGGGAGATAAATCTGTAAAATAGAGGAGAGAACTCTGTTAAATAGGGGAGTTAACTCGGTAAAATAGAGGAGAGAAATCTGTACAATAAAGGACATTATTCTGTAAAATAGAGGAGTGAACTCTGTAAAATAGAGGAGTGAACTCTGTTAAATAGAGGAGAGAACTCTGTAAAATAGGAAAATAGGGGAGATAACTCTGTAAAACAGAGGAAATTATTCTTTTAAATAGAGGAGAGAACTATGTAAAATATGGGAAATAGCTCTGTAAAATAGAGGAGAGAAATCTGTAAAAAAAGTAGAAT
The DNA here is from genome assembly GCA_007657795.1 of Dreissena rostriformis. Classification (NCBI taxonomy): domain Eukaryota; kingdom Metazoa; phylum Mollusca; class Bivalvia; order Myida; family Dreissenidae; genus Dreissena; species Dreissena rostriformis. The sequence goes on from VMBQ01004617.1 coordinate 25,213, forward strand.
ATTCTGTAAAATAGAGGAGATAACTCTGTAAAATATGGAAGATAACTCTATTAAAATATCGGAGATAACTCTGTAAAATAGAGGAGAAAACTATGTAAAGTAGAGGAGTTAGCTCTGTAAAATAGAGGAGAAAGCTCTGTTAAATAGAGGAGATTAATCTGTAAAATAGAGGAGAGAATTCTGTAAAAAAGAGGACTGAACTCTGTAAAATACAGGAGAAAACTCTGTAAAATTTGGGAGATAACTCTGTAAAATAGGGATGATAAATCTTTAAAATATAGGAAAGAACTCTATAAAATAGAGGAGAAATTTCTGTAAAGTAGGGAACATAACTCTGTAAAAAAGAGGAGAAAACTCTGTAAAATACAGGAGATTAGGGTGCCTTTTAAGAGAAGCGCTATCAATATTTAAATATGGATAATGTCTATGTAGCGGAGTGCAACATATCACATCGCGGTTCTGTTGTAAAGCGATCAAGTGACTTCGATGGGCTACATAATGATAACGTGTCATGAGCAATAAAGTCTGAGGTGCAATTGATTCTGTACATTATAAGCACGTTTATCCTAATAGTGCTATGTACTAACGGAATAATGTATATGCTGTTTTAAACTTATTAACAGTTACATTCCGCAATAAGAATCAGACCATAAATTCTTGGTAACTATATCAGTTATTCCTTTCATCGACAACTTAATAAAGTCTCTACCCCTGTCTCGAAACACCGATGATAACTCAACAAACTTTCAAAATGATCAATTGTTAGAAGGAAAAATTGAGCGTGCATACTTCTAATTATAATAAAATATGTGATCATTTCACTTCGGAACAAATAGCCGCATTACTAGCCATGCATATTCGATTGTTAGTAATTAATACAAAATAATATCAAGATTCGAGTTTCAAATGCTAAATAAAACATAGAGCAAATGCCCTGAAATAAATTGGTGACTTAAAGCTTTGTCTTTAGGTTGTATTGCTGCAATATTGATAGGGTTTCGAATAAAGATGGTTTTAATCAGGCCGTATCGCAATTCTAACGCGATACTTTAATGTGTCATATATTTTCAATTATTTATCAACGAATAAGGTCTAATGTGGTGTATTTCACGTAAATCATTGTATTATCTTCTTGCATACATGCGAATATAGTGTATCCAACAAAAATGTGTTCTAGAATTTCAATTTAAATTTATCCAAGATTCGATTATTTGTTATATGCATGCCTTATCGGCGAAAAGAGATTACAGTGATAAAGTGTTGACAAAAGATGACCGATATTATCAGACGTTCATGCAGTTACATGTAAATGTTATCACTTTATTGATTTACAAATACATGTACTGTCAACAGGCTTTGTTCTATTTGTCCTTACATTGATTTAGGTTCTCTCAAAGCCGCAAGTATCATGCAAGTAACAGTTCATTACCCGTATGCAAACATCTGTTTGGGAGGACAAAAGACAGTATATATCTCTGATTGTGTTGTATTTGTTTTGGCAATTGTTTTAGCATTTTAACATTGTAATTTTCTATGGAAAAATGTGGGTCAATGCCTGCAATTTTCCCGCAGCAAGACGTTGCGTTCATCAACATCATCATTCCCTTGGCCGGTCTGGCCGTTGAGGGATAAGATACGACGACACAGAGATCCTATACCAGTCAGGTCTGTTGTGGGCTGCTATGAGTAGCTCATCCGTGGGAAGGGACGTCCACTCTTTCACATTTTCCATCCGACTTTTCTTCTGACGGCCTCGATGACCACCTCCCTTTAGGGTTCCCTGGAGCACAGTCTTGCACAGTGAGTCGTTCCTGGTAACCCGTCCAAACCAAGCCAGCTATTGTCGTTTGACGGTCCCTATGAAGGGTTCCTGTGGGCCATCGAGTTCTGCTGTTTTGTTCCGGAGGTACTCGTTGGTCTTGAGCTTCAGGTAGGAGATGTCGAGCAGTCTTCAGAGGCACGTTGCGTTGCTGAATAAAACTGACGTCATGGCCTGGTACTGATAAAGGCTATGTCCTTAACATGTATAGTATTTAAGAAATTAAAATAAACAAAGCAGAAATGTTTTGACGACATTTTCTATAAAGTAATATTTTAAATGCATAAACTTGTAAACTTGTCGGAGAGACAATATGTGTCAGTATTGTTCACTTTTGGTTGTTATGGTAACACTATAATAATACTTATAGCTGTAGCGTTTGGATATCGTAAACAAACAATTGCATACAATCATACAAGGTTGACGAACTGTACATAATATATGCATTGGTTGTAAACAGTTGTAAGTATTCATTTTTTGTTTGGTTAATTGATTCAGTTTATAATGTTCTTAATTACTCCACATTACAAATCTATTAAATTGAAAATCAATCTAACTTGATTTTTGACTATTTATTTATAACATGATTTTTTTTTATAATATTGACAAAAAGTAAACAAAGTTGATCCATTTGACAATTTTTTCTTGTAAATGACAATTTAAGTTCTTAGCATTCCAATTTTCATCAAACTATAATATTAACAAAGTAAACGAATAATACATTATGGAGTGCAATGATTATTTGAAATTACAGAAGTGGGATTGTGAACGTTGCTTTTCTCCCGAATGCTTGTCTTAGTAGCAATATATACATACTATCAGCGAACCCCGTGCTTCGCGTTAATTGGTGATATGTTTTTATTATGTTGTTTATTGACCACTGACTTCAAGCACCTTGTCGTTATATTTCCACGACTTCATATGAACGCCACCACCTTGATTGCACGATCAAACCTTCACGAAGAAATATTTTTTCAATAAGGAGAAAATACAAAAGTTTTGACAACACAGGAAGAGGGTAGTTTTTGTATAAACTTGTATGTCACATGCTGGTTGATAATTCAATTCCATTCTACTTTGCTGATCATATCGTTTACTGATTTGTTATAAAAGTCATGAGTTTTTGCTTTTAAAACGCTATCAATAAGTGGCATTAATTTACAAAACAGTGTATTGTTGTAAAGGTTTATTGATTCTATGTTGAAATCTACAAATTGTTAATCATCTTGCGTACATTGAGTAAAAATGAGTTTGTGTAAAAAAAACATGAATATAACGTTTTTATTTTGTACCTTACACATAGCTCATCAACATAAACATAATACTAGTAAACGCATAAAAACATTATGTGTGTCCTTAATTCACACTCGGTGTGCACGTGTTTCGGGATAGACATGTCAACATGGACGTAATTTAGTTTGATATTTGTTTTAATGTATTTCAGTCGTTTATTGTTGTTAAAAAAAAGTATTTTGAATAAAGGTATTTTTAGACATGAATGGTTAATGTTTGCAAGCGTTACCAACTGTAAATCTTTGTCTTAAAACTTAATTAGAAAGCTTCAACAGGCTTACGTAAAGATAAAAAACATTCCACTGCAACCGAAACCAAACAAACCAATGTAATTGAAGCAATTATACAAGCTGCACAACAGGCGTCAGTCATTCCAGCAAAGTCATGCTACGCATCATCCTCTATTGATTGAAAAGTAAGGCCCATGAACTGCTGGCCGAAGAGCAGACTGGTTTCAGAGCGGGGCGGAGCACAGTGGAACAAATGTTAACTTCCGAGTTATCATTGAGACACTCCTTCAACACCAACGTGACCTCTTCGCGCATTTCATCGACTTTAAGAAAGCTTTTGATTGCGTGTGGCCTCTTCCGCAACTCACCGACTTTTGACCGCGTGTAGCATGATGGCATGTGGCATGTTATAAGAAGATTCAACATTGCCAAAGGACTTGTGCAAGTCATCCGAGAACACTAAGGGAACGCCAGCAACTCATTACTTCTTAATTGACAGAAGGCGTTCTTCTTCAGTACATCAGTGGGCGTCCGTCAGGGATGTCTGCTCTACCCCCGTCCTATTCAAACCTTTCTTTAGAAGATAATGCAGGAGACCCTCAAAGACCACCACACCTCTATCTCTATTGTAGTAGACCAATCTCAAACTTGAGAATCGCTGATGACATTTACTACATGGGTGGCACCAGCAGTAAACTTCATGAGCTCATCAACAGACTCTATGAAAGAGCAGGAGCATACAAGATTGAGGTCAGCACGCAGATCATGGTGAACAGCACGACCAACACCAGTGGAGACATCGCTATGAACGGCGAGAAGCTGGAAGAAGTGAGTTGCTTCAAGTACGTAAGAACAACCCTGTCCAAGGATGGCACTTGTACCGCTGATGTCAGTATAAGAATTGCCATGGCGACCGCAGCAATGCAAAGAATGAGCAGGTTGTTGACAGGCAGCTCCATCAGCTTCCCCACCAAGTACAGGCTCTACAAGTCCATCGTAATCTCCATACTACTGTACGGCTGCGAGATCTGGACGCTTCACGCGGACACAGAACGCAGGATACAGGCCTTTGAACACAACGTGAAAGAATGGACATCCCTTACCTTGGATAAATTACTCTCAGCAGCCTACAACATGCCAAACTGGCGGAGGATTTCTGTATCGTCGTTCTTCGTTTCCTCAAAACGGTCAGACCAGACAAGGGAATGATGATGATGAAAATAGGCATACGAAACTAAAAATATCACTGCAAAACTATTCAACAAGTCGAACGATATTTTTTAGTTGAAACAGTAATGATATTCACAACACAACGAGTGAGGCTGCTGGAAACAGTTAACATAGGAAACACCCACCTGACTACTTGTAATTGAAACAATTGACGCAGTTATTGTAGACTCAAAAACAACTTAGTAGAGACTGAAATAGTTATGTTAGGTACAGCATAACTGAGCAAGGGCAATTGAAAGAGATAGGATATGATACACACAACTTAATACTAGTAATTGAAACAGTTATGCATAGAAAAGCACAACTGAATGGGGGCACTTGAAATACTTATGATTGGAACAGCGCAAAAGAATGAGAACACGCGATACAGTTATGATTGGCACAGCACACATAAGTATGGGCAATATGTTCATTTACGTCACAGTTTAAGCATGAAACCACTACACCAATATACTTGATATAATGTATGGCTTAAGAACGCCATAATAGCTGGTGAAACGAGCAAATGTAGTTTATAATACAACGTTTATGTTTACATTCATTTACAAAGAACACATATTAAGTATAGAAGCTGATTAGGTACCCAGTACACAGTGTCTTATTTAGAAAGTGTAAAAAAAAATTACCAAACAATAATATTTTGTTACGTGTATACACATTGACGTAAAACTGTCATAGATTATTAATCATTGCTCTTCAAACGAGTATATACTATTTTATTTGTATCCCACTTTTACAGCGAATTCGGTTAATTTAAAGCCCCGTTGATTAAATTTCTGCTATAAACCACTGCACGAAATGACGTCATTGACAAAATGACTTCATAAATCCAGCGAAATTATCCAGTTAAACTAATTTTGTTTCAATAAAAAGGTTTACTGAATAAAAAGTGGGATAAATAAAATAATAGTAAAGTGTTGTTATAGATCAGGTTTATCATGCTCGGCACGAAAACGAAAATGCATTTACCAAGGCTCGTGCTTTTTGTTTTCTAAGCCTTGTATGATAAACCTGATCTATATTCAACACTAACCTATTATTCTCTATATTGTCAGTTCAACGTTGATTCTAATTTAAGAATATTAAAACAAATCAGCCCATTATCATTCATCAAATCAAACAAAACACACATCAATATCTTCAATTGAAGAACGCATTTCCATGCGTTTTCGTGAAATCTAGGCGTCAGATTAAGACGTAGTCAGCACTAGAGGTGAACCAAACATTGACTTTCCGTGCAAGAGAGGATTGAAGGACGCTGGTGAATGTTGTCAACTCTTGGCCATCAAGCATTACCTGAAATATGTATACACGTTATTATTGTTTTTAATCATACCTTTCGGTATCCGTAAGGGATACTTATTACTATGTACTAACATAACTAATTTCTTTTAAGCGAGGTTATTGTTTTCGGTGTTCTGATTGTATTACCGTGTACAAATACGTTTCTGTCTGAAAACACTTACTTAAAAAGTTACAACTTATGTCATGTTAACATGTTTTAGTAACCCATACAGGTGAATTACTAGTTTTATTTAAAATGGACCTATCTCTGATAAAGTCGGACTTAAAGCATGTCCTACTTAAAAAGTTACAACTTATGTCATGGTAACATGTTTTAGTCACCCATACAGGTGAATTACTAGTTTTATTTAAAATGGACCTATCTGTGATAAAGTCGGACTTAAAGCATGTCCGAAACGTGTCCTACAGTTATTTTTCAGCCAAAGATTCATTACAAGCGGAAAGTGTTTTCTCTGATTAGTCTGTGCGGACTGCACAGGCTTAGCTTGGACGATACTGTAAGCACATGCATTAAACACTGTTTTACTAGAGCGCGGCACAAATCTATAATTTATTTAATTCAGCTCGATCCTGTCGCATAAATAGACGCCATCGAGTCTGCTTAAGCGATTACATTTTATCTAAGCGCCATTAGAAGGTTTCTGAGAATGCTCCCCGAGTGTATATTAAACAGGAACCTCCTGTTTGAAAGGCGTACAACACACCACTTAGACCATTGAAACCTCAATCGACAACTCGTGTGACTGACCTTGACAGTGGACCCGTTCTGCAACATTAATGATATTTTGGTCGTTGCGCCGTTTGTCAGCCGACAGCCTTGAAACATCTGCGTGTTCCCAAACGTCCCATTCGACGGTTTATCTTGAACTTTTATGTTATTGTCGGATTGATTAAACAGCAAGTGTATGAAATAGGCGTTATCTTCAGTCTTGAGGTTGAAACTCAGCCTAANTTGCCCAGTTTTCTCAGAACACGCCACATATGAGCCAATAACAACTATTAAATCGATATTGATAATAAAGTTGTGTCATATAGGACTATATGTACTTGAGTTATTTCCCCTTATACTAATTAACTTGGGGACAAAATGAAACATGGTTTAAACTAATGTTAACAGGCCATATCGAGAATAGACTCGTCAATTGCATCAATTATCATTCGAACCTCTGTTATAAGATGTAACCCACACCCCTTCAAACGACTTCCATCCTGAATTTGCCAGTGTTTTTATTTTTGTGAATAATCAAAATTCTTTTTTGTTTATATGGATATCCACAAAGTCCATTTATTATACAATTGGTCAAACTACTGTTTTATAACAATCAAAATGGGGTTAAACACGCTGCAAAGTGTGGAACAATTATACGCACGAATTGGCAAAGTACGGGACAAGCTCGATGATGACGGTGACACCTGTTACTATATACCTGTCTCGAGCGGAAGCGGAAGTCTTCGTTGAAAGTAGCCCGCGTCCTTATCTGCACGCATCTAGAATGGATGGAGATTTCACACGGTAATATGTGTCGAGTTCTGAGAAAACTGGGCATAATGCTTGTGCGTAAATTGTCATCCCAGATTAGCCTGTGCAGTCCGCACAGACTAATCAGGGACGACAATTTCCGCTTTTATGGAATTTTTCGTTTAAATGATGTTTCTGTTCAGCGAAAATCTAGTTAAGGCGGACGTGTCGTCCCCGGATTAGCCTGTGCGGTTTTACCGTGTTTTTTCTTTGTAATTTTCTTTCTTTTACATCTTGATAATTTAAATATTAACTATACAACACGTACAAGTTAACATGTAAAGATGCATATATAAATTATTATTACTGATATATACAGGTACGTGTACACTTGTATTATTCTATAACAACGGTCCAAATTAAAGCATTCATGTTCAAGTAAAGGTATCTGTAAATGAGGTGTGAATCACTTTAATATAGTTTAACGTACTAGTAAATTAGCTTATAGAAATCATTTATTGTCAAGAAATAAAATATAAATAATACAATAGCATATTACCCCTCCTGTCGCACTGAAGTCTTCCGTATTCTGCCTCTTTACTGCGTACCCAAAACCACTTGTGTACACCGGTTTGTCGAACCAGCTGCAATTCAAAGAGCCGCACTGCGTAGTGTGAAAGGGAGAAAACCGGAATGCTGGTATGTCAAAGTTCTGGTTCAATCTGCCGCACTGCATCAGATGCAATATCACATTCTTGTCGGAAACTTGCGCGTTTTCAATAGCGTATAATGTTGACATAACGCATAGTGTAGTCTCAAACAATGCTGCGAAGGCGACCGTTTTTTTCATACCGAACATTTTACTATCCTCTAATGTTACTTTATAATATATATTATATCTTCAACAATCGGTTATTGCTTCAAATGTTATTGCAGTTAAATATTTCAAAAAATATAAGCATAAGTCCAATATTCATTACATTTGAAATCATACAAATGTTTTATATCCACTAATTAACATTTAAAAAAAAATCTGCCTTACATACACCCGTTTGAAGTTTGATCAGTTGCTAACCATGTATACAGTACAACATATGTTTGCCAATCGAAAAGAAAGACATCTATTAGCAAAAAAACTATTCAGATTAATTGACTAACAATGGCTTTTCAATTCATTGAGACGCAAGTTCTCCCTAAGAAAACATCCACGTGGGCGTCTTAAAAAAGAGAATGTCATTTTAATAAAACAAATATAGAAACTCGCTGAAACGCAAACACTTACCACAGTGACATGAGACTAAACTTATTTACTAAATAATGTTAAATCGATGTGCTCGGTGTTGACTTGAAAGACGTGTTTGCTTTCGCATTCGTTGATTATATTTTTAAATTAGTGTTTATGTATTAAGTATTCAGTATGCCAGTTTTGACCACAGAGGAGAAGAGAGTTTCAAAGTTTATTGTCTAATCCATGAAATGTACAAAACAATACATACAATAACACAATTTTTAAACAAACATGGCCAATCTTATAGATTTGTAATAGACATTTTAGTGCGTGAGTTGAACAAACTTTTAGAACACCGTTTTAAACCCATCCCCTGCTTTTGAAAAACGTGGGAAAATGGGGCTTAATGCATGTGAGTAAAGTGTCGTTCCATATTAGCCTTTGCAGTCTGCAGAGGCTAATCAGGGACAACACTTTCCGCTTTTATAGTATTTTTCGTTTCAAGGAAGTCTCTCCTTGGCGAAACTCTAGTAAGGCGGAAAGTGTTGACCTTGACTAGCGTGTGCGGACTGCGCATGCTAATCTGAGACGGCACTTAACGCACATGCTTTAAACCCCATTTTCCTAGAGCGAGGCTTAATCTTTACACTAACAGGAACTTCTAACTTAGCAATTACAGTTTTCATTTATTCTTGATTGTTTATCAACGGAATTCGTGAACAATTGTCGAATTAAAGGGACTTGTTCACAGATTTTGGCATGTTTTGAAGTTTGTTATTAAATGCTTTAAATTGATAAATATAAACATCACAACTAAAGAGCTCCAATATTAAAACAAGAATACAAGTATAACAAGAAAAAAAGAGAAGAAAAAAAGATAACCACACCAGGGCTCGAACCACTGACCCATGGAGTAAAAGCCAAGCGCAGAAACCACTCAGTCATCCGTCTTTACGTATGTGTGTGTGAAATTCAGAGTTTATGTTCGGGTCGAAGTTGAGCCTTTACGAACACATTATGTGCGGACCTGACTATCCGTCTTCACATGGGTTGCCATTGATTTTATACTTTGTATAACCATCCACGTGTTGTTACAAAATATAACGATAACACAAGAAATCGAAATTTTTCAATCGTTTCGCGTCTGAGACGCTTTATAATTTTATCAATTTCTAACGATGATTGTTCATAATCTATAATAATAAATCTTGTGTATTTTCAGTACAAGTCTGCATCATTAGTGTTATTTTGCACACTGATGTACATTGTTCATTTATTTCTTGAATCTGTTACAAAAAGTTAAAAAAAAATCTCATTTTGATAAAGTGTGAACAAGTCTCTTTAACAAATATATAATATTTTATATATCTCATAAAGTCGTATTTAAATTGATGCTAGATTCGATGAAACAAACAAACACTATCACTCTAAAACTTAAAAGTCTCACAATGAAACAATCTTAAAACATATTTTTTGTGAAAATGATTTAACAGTTAATTTCAATTGAACATGAACTTCATTATTGTTAATGGGGCTTTTTCATGGTATAATTTAATATCGGGAATTAAATAATGACTATGCTGATAAATTTAACTATTTAACACATTATGCATAATATTGGTTTGTTTTGTAGAATGATAGATGCTAGATTTTCTTTCAATATCGGTATGAATAATCCAACATTTAAATTTGAATCAACAAATGGTTTCACCATGTATTTCCCTTGAACCCCGTAACAACTCAAAATTTCAAGAGAGTAATTTGTAAATTACACAATATATTTTATCAAGCAAACGTACACTAATTTAAGCAAACCGCTACTGCAAGCGATACATTAACATGCAACTGTTACATTTTGTTTTACAGAGCTATGTCTGTTTGCAGTGATGATTTATTGAAACGAGTCAGTGATCACTGGCACACAGTTCTTGCTTTTCATTCCACAATATGTTATCCTTCATCCCACAGATATGATGTAACAATATATTTATAACACATTAAAATAAAAATGTGTCTGATTTTAATAATCGATTTCCAGGGGTAAGGTTCCTTTCAAATACTATAATATGTGTAACAATCTGCCAAAACGTAAATATTTTGCACGTTTTACCTTCAAAATAAATGCAGAGTTCGTTCAAGTTGTCATTGTTTCTACCATAGCAGACGATCCTCATATTGCATGTAATAACAGTCCTTCACCTGACCAGCTAAAATATTTTCTGCAAAGCAGATTACTTTGTTTCTGTAACAAGCTAATTTTCTTCAGTTGACATTTCTTCATTATCAACTTCAGATTCTGACTATGTTGCAACATACTCATCGCACAGAGTGTTATATTCTCTTTCGAAGGCTCCAGGTATGGAAATATTCTCCATATCAATGAGTTCTTCAACACTGTAAATTAATATAAACAGGATAATGCAACTTCAGACACATATTCACTGAATATAAAATTAGACAACAAATACTTGCAAATGCTGGTTTTTAAAACATAGTAATTACATCAATACGAGATACCGGGATAGTTTGTATATGTAAAAAACGTTTACACAATATGAACACAATTATTGAAAATCTCTTGAACTAAGCAAATACAATCATTAAGACTAAATTAAGATTTTCAAGATCTGCTTGCATATACTATAAACTACTAGGATAACGTAGCTTTAAAACTACGTCATATAAATGTCAAATGGATGTTATGTACAATGTTATCTGTGGTGATAAGAGAATAATCTGTGGATAGATTGCGGCTACATTTGAAATAACGTCCCGTGTCATGCTAAGTAGTGGGAATGTAACTGTAGCTTATCGTTAAGTGTTGGTGATAAGATACGACGTCGCGATTTTCTTCAACGAGAATGTTTCCATAGTCAATTAGGAATTCAGCATATTCACAGTAGATCAACATGATTGTTGTTATAACTGTAATATACATCGGACTATTAACGTCCAGCGCATCAGCCAATGCAGAACAAAGAGGTAGATTTAAACTATTTTTTCGCCGGGTATTTGTTTGTTAAAGCTCTAATAGACTTGACAATGTCAAATTAAGAATAAACAGTTACAATAAACATTCAATGTCTTGTAAAATTGGTCATTTAGGTTAAAACAACATTGTGAGATAAAAGGATTTGAGTGTGTAGACACCGTTAAACATTGTTAAAACTTTCCTCAATATCAGACTGTTTATAAACATTAGCTATGTTTGTTCCCCAGTGTGGTGGTTTTCCATGCTTTTCATGAAAATTTGTACTTGTCACAAGTTATAAGCTTTAATATTCACTTTGAGTATAGCAATATTCGGAATTAAATAAATCATTTGGATATCGAAGCCATTAAGGTCAGCTTATACAAACTATCGGTCTTGTTTTGGAAGTTCTGAACGTTATAGTCAGCTATCGAAGATGAGAAAGATGTACTTAAAGAGCTAAAAGCTCCAGGATTTGTTTAGACATATCTCTCTCTACGACGAATTGCTTATCAACAAACTAATGTAACAATATTCATAAGCTAAAGGCGTTTAGTTTCCACAGTTAGGGAATAGAGCAAACCGATGCTTCTGAACAGAATATGTCGGGATGTATGATGTTATTCCCGAATCTGAGAGTATATTAGATAAGGACTTGCTTACGTGCACCCAACCAGCAAGGAGTGAAAGGATGGATTTGCAGTACAGAAGATTGACATCAATAAGCAAAGATTGTATGGCTAATCAGTAACAGTAATATTAAAACCCTCATAAGTTGTATTAAATAAAAGACTGTATGAAGAATAAAAAAGAAAATGTTATATATAGTAGGTTATTGAGATTGTTGGTCACCTCACTTAGAGCGGTGTGGTTGCATCGACACCATTAATTGGTATAAATTACGACCAAATATACGTCACTTGCATTGCTTGGTTCGTAAGCATTGACTTTATAATCTGTAAATAAAAAAATAACAAAAAACTGCAATACAGCTCAAATCTAAAGATTGTAAGCGGTTAATATTGCTGCCATTAATCCAGACACTAGCGTTTGTTATGCTCACGATTGAGGGCATATGCTATTCGTATCGTCAGTTCGTGGATGGGCGGATTGTTTGGATGCTTGCGTGCCTCCGGATCTTGAATCTGCTCTATTCATTTTACATCAGCTGAAAAAATCTAATTTCGGAATATGATTTATTCCCTATGACCTCAAGGTTACCATGAAGTCAATGGTCAAATTTAAGCATAAAACAGCGTGTTATGTGTGTAACTTAGTCATTCACAAGGCAGTTAAAATGTAATATTATTCTCTCCGATCATAACAAATCTTAACAATCCGGTCTCGGCCATATCTTTGTCATATAGTAACTGATTTAACAATAGTTTGGTTCAAATATAAGCTTTTCTAAAGCGACGTGTCGAGTGTAAAACCTCGTCTCTCTGCTTCAAATGTGAAGCTTTAAGTTAACCATGAGGTCAATGGTAAACTTTGAGCATAAAACAGCCTGTTATGTATGCAACTTAGTCATTCATAAGGCAGTTAAAAAAAGCACTAATGCCCAACTTGAAGAGACGGCCTGTCGTATATAACATCCGTCTCCCTATTTCAAAAGTCAAGATTGCAATTAGAGGTCAAAGGTCAAATTCAGCCATTAAACATCATGTTCGGACTGTAAGTTTGTCATTCATAATGCAATCCTTATGTTATGACATTTGACAACCATGAGGACAGGGATAAAACAGATTGTTTAACATTAGTTAAGTTTAAAGATATATGTGCAATATGAATATCTGTTACATAAGTAAATGTTGATAATATATTTGTAAAGGCTTCACTGAGAAATCTTTCTTAAAATGTACCAATTTGTTCATAAAAGGTTGGAGGCATATCATTCATTATAAGAACACTAGTTGCTTCTCATAAAGAAATAATTCATTTACGTAAAAGAGTATCTGAATGGAAAGTTGGAATACAATGAAATAAATATTTATGGTATTGTACAAATGTGCAGATATAAATGTGCGAAAAGTTTCCTAATTCCGTATTGCAATCGTTGTTCTTCTGTTGTATGTGATTTATAATATACTTAATTAAGCACACGATGGTCCTTATTTAAAAACAAAGAATAATGCAGAGAGAATTGAAAGGTAACACATGCATATCCAAACGTTCTTCACATTTAAAGTATCAGTCAATTGTTTCAGTGTGTTTCGGGTTATTTGTTGTGTTGTGTTAATTATGTTTTGTTTATTTTTAATATTACATATATGTCTTATATCGGTGAGTTGTGTAACAATTTTACTTAATGAATATTGCCTACAGGTATGAGGAAAATAGAATGTACTTTTATTAACAAAAGTTTGTTATTATCACACGTAACACCGTATCGTCGCAATGTTACAATGCTTATTTTCCTGTTTGTTCTTACGATCCAAACTAATATCACACGCATATAATACAGAGATTATGAACAAAATATAAGAATTGAGGACGTGAAAATACAATAACTATTAATATGATTAGTCGTGAATTACAATCGATAATACGCCGAAACCACTATATATCATCTTTATAAAAATATAATACATTTAATAAGGTTAAATGGAAACAAAAGTCAGCATGGCAAATATTTCGTTTTATCGACACTATAGTTATGTATATAATTAAACCCCCAATGCGTTGCATTGACCGTTCCAAGGCGGTGACCCCAGCTTTATTCTTATTTGTGTTTATGTTGTTTTGTATTGTGCTGTATTGTGCTGTTTTGTACTGTTTCAGCAATCGGTCACTTGCCATAAATAAAGGACCAACTTATTGTTTGTAATAAGATTTCAATACTGCTCCAGCAGCTGGAGTTTCACTTCTTTATATTCCTTTATTATCATATATGGATGACTACGAATAAAAGAATATTAAACGCAAACGTATAAACAAATACATCTTGTATTTTCAGGAATAACAAACCAACAATAATTTTATTTACAACATGTCGCATTTACACGAATGCTTTGTACGCAATATAATACATTTGAGTAGTTAAAACACTACAATGTTTTATAAAATTAACTCAAATTAAGGTATACAATGAAGATATTTTAACTAATTCTTATATTTTATAAAGGTACCTTCACAATGCAAATTAAACAGCATGGACAATAGTCAATTTTATAAGAATACAACAAAACATTTAAATCGTGTTTATGGTTCTTATATTGAATGAAATAAATGTATGAGCAACTTAATTATTTTCTAGCGCATGTATTCGTGACAAGACACTAGTACAATATAATGGCAGTAACCAGTATAACGAATTCATTAAGATGTCCACTCCATTTGCAGAGACAACTATTGTACACGAATCATCAACACCACCACATCCAGTTAATGCATCACCTACAAAAACTGTCAATGGATCTACCTTGGCGCCGATCTCATCTTCCTTGGCACTCACAACTAACGAATCGAGCTCGTCACATAATCCATCAACATTGACACCCATTGAAAATCAATCAACTACAGCTGCGATCTTATCTGCAGCGGAACTCGCAACAAAAGATCAAACAACAATCTCGTCAACCAATCCATCGTCGCTTGCAAATGGATTAACTACGGCTTTGATTAACATCTCAGGTACCTCCTTAATAAGTGCAGCAAAATTACACTTTGATATCATTTTCGGTTGTACCGACGACAAATAAATTAACCACGACTGCGATTTCATCCTCCGTTCAATCCATTAACAAGAAACTAGTTAACTAGGTCACCCATCTTCTGTGTCATTCACGACAACACAATTATCGATAGCTCATATTGCACCTTCTTTGGTACAAGCACACATCGAAATAATCACGATATATATAATATGTATAGTTTTGTCCTTAAATCGACATTTCTGCAAACTATACAGACGCAGCCCAACAACGGATGTACCTTGTCATAGTTATGATTTTAGCAGTCGATATTTATGCTAGGCAATCAATAAGGAAACACATATACATAGTAAAGATGTTTCAAATTCCCATGTATGTTGGATTTTAATGCACTATTTGTATTAATTTCTATATCAAGTGATCTGCGTAGAATCTTTATTAAGAAGAATATAAAAGGCACACAAACGCAAAATGGACATGCATATTCTTTATTTATACATAACAAAGCAATATTAGCCCTACAATCCAATAAGGCCTCCCATTAAGATGCGTTGAATAAATAGTCAGACAACTTGCTGTATATGTTAGCTCTATTCGCTCGTTATGAATGTATAAACCAACTTCAGAACGTTATTTATTTTGTCTCCTTTGGTGTTTTTTTTTTTATCAACTCCAGAACGTTATTTATGTTGTCTCTAGTGTCCATTTTTATATCTCATATTAGTTCAAGCTTGAACGATTAAACAAACACAACATGGTTCAGTACAAACAGAGTGTATTTTGTATCTACTGATAACGAATAACTATATATTTATATTTACATTGAAAGATTTATTATTTATTACTGTTTATTTATAGTGAAACATTTGTTTTGACAGTTTGTGATTTAATTTATGTTTTTACCTGAAATATTAAAATCAGTTATAACTATTTGATCCATTAAAGGTTTGATATATAAGTTCTCATGAATGCTTTCCTGAATGACTGGTGCCATACCCTTAAGGTTTAATCGATTTACATTTTGATTAAAATTTGTTTTCTTGAAGGTTGCGGAGATCCTAACAACGTTTCTACGTGGGCACCTGGTCCAGCAGGCCATCCAATAGGAGCGAATATTCAACCTATTGATTACAACAGTACAGTGAACAAGGTGCTCGTGAAATGCCAGCTTGGGTATGTAGTGGACTTAGGCAGTACACCCCTACCACCAGGAGGAGTTCCTACTCAAAGAATCTTGGTGTGTAGGGATGGAATCTGGAAACCAGCTATGTCATGCATTCACAAGGGTATGCTTTAAATTATAACGGAATATATTTCAACTTGATGTGATACATACTTTTGATAATAAATACAAATCTGATACAGTACATAATATTTTTAAAGTAATATAACTCTACATAAAGTATATACTGCTTTTTGAAATTCAAGTACTATTCTTAAGATTGCTGGGCACTTAACCTAAAGCAGTCCGGTTGCATCGACCAATTTGTTGGTCAAATTTGTGACAATGTTTTGCCGTAAACATCAATAATGCTATCAGAAAAACAATTGTCATGTACAACTGGAATACAAATCAAGGCTTGAGGCGTGCTGTGTGCGTGGTCAATGTTAAGCTCTTTACCATTCATAAACAATGCTGTTTTGCTAATACTTGATGTAACTTAATAAGAATGTTTAAATTCTTAGAATAATCTAGTTTTTCCTTGTAAAGTCTTGTATAATGCTCAATCTTAACGAAAATAATCAGAATGTTTTTTTTTTACAAAATTAAAAGGTCAACTTCAAATCTGAGTCAGGATCGGTAAAAACCTAAGTCTCCTAGTATTATAATTTTCTAGAAGCTATATTGTGACTCAAACTTAATAAAACTCGTCCGAATATGTGTCATGTAAATATCGAGGTAACTTTTGAATTTGGGTCAAGTCCGCATTATATATTTGTATCGTCCTTTAACCAGGAATGTGCTTATTCGAATACAAAAATCAGTATTCGGTTCTCTTATTAAATCAATGTGTTTTTTCACAAACACCGAAGCTTTTCTTCTGTATCAAATAAACACTGTTTGATAATTATATTAAGAACTGGGTAAATATTATTACAAACCTGACTATTATAGAAGAAAAAGAAATGCACATATTTTCAGATTGATACGATTCAATCAAAGAGAAAAAACAAGAGCAATCTAAAAATATTCAAGGAATTCAAATTTTGCCATAAATAATTTAAAGATGGTCCTATCTTATGAGCAGAAATCAAAACACGATGATTTCCTTAAAATGTAGACGAAACTTACTTTTTTTAACGAAATCTCCATGTCTGAGCTATTCACATAACTATTATATCTTATATGTTTAAACAACATTATTAATGATGTATAAATACAATGATACTGTGATTGTTTGAATGCCAAAGTATGTTTAACATTTGCCTCATTTTCATTTGCTTTAAAATCGGAAATTATTTCTTTTTATCTTGTAAAAATATATGAATCTTTGTTTGTGGGGACTATTTTTCATAACTAATATTTGACAAACAAATGTTTAAGTGGATCCCATTGTCAAATGTTATGTCAGTTAGAAGCATAAGACAGGTCATAGTCATCATCGTCAGCATCACCTACTATCATTATCATCATATTGCAATAACTACATTAAACCAATTTGTGTTATCACAAAAAGCGATCGATATTACTTTGAAAGAAAACAGTACATTTTTCATGTTCTTTTCTGTGACTTGGTTAGCTTTAAAGTCGGATATTTCAAACATGATAACACAAGCTCTGAAGAACTTTTATAAGCTTTCTTTTATAGTTTTGATTAATCAAGTACTTATTAATTTTGTACCAAAATCAGAAACTGGGTATGCAGAGTTTGGTAACAACTGGCATTTCGGTAAAGCTGTTATACCCATTCGGAAAGAAAATATCGCGATTATGGCGAAGTATATTTAGCTACTTATATTCATCATTGTTTTCGTATATATCGTTGATAATATGTGTTAATCAATTAAATGTACACATGTTTTTGGATTGTAGTCGATGATAAGTAATGCCCTTATCTATAGTTTAAAATGTGTTAGCAATAAATAAACGTTTTGACAGAGGATTAAAATTAAAATTTAGGCAAAATAAGTGTAGTAGTTGTTTCATATTTTATTTAAGTGACACATAATACATACATATAATAACTATTATATACAATTTCAAATCAAACTAAACTAATCAATAAAAAGTTAATATTAAACTCTTAACGATCACAATCAAACTGACGAAACGCAACGCAATTTTGTCTTTTCTGAAAATAATACAAAGTGTCATCTTCGGTCATCTACTACGCGTTTATAGAATATTTTATTATTTTATAGTTTATACACTGTCTATAAATTTCATCAGATTGTAGTCACTGTTTAACGTCCACGTTAACGAGGTTTCGCATGTAAAAAGATTTTGTTACAACATAATCAAACAGTCAAAACAAATTCGTGGCCAACGTTCCCATAAACTGACTGCATTCGTCAAGGAAATGAAATAGTGACCAAAAACTAAATAACATTTGCTAGGCAATCTCTTAATAATAAAACACACTGTTTTCCATCCTTATGGTCGCAAACCATTATTGTACACTGCAAACTGTAATGAAAAATTGTGTCTGCCTTAAAGATTATCATGACGTTTCTTTGCCGTAGTCCTCAAAATATTGTTGCAATCATGAAAAAAAGTCGACACATCGTGTCAAAAGAATATTTTAATGTCACCAATTTGTTATAGAAAGAAAAAGACACCTTTGATTGTACGAACCCCCTTCAATACATGCAACTATTTTTCCGACAGGCCAACCACTGACTCATGAAACGCCTACAACTGAGCGAACGCCGCCAAAAACTTAGTCAGTGAATACACCAACAACTCCCCAAACGACAAAACTATCGACTCATCTACCAAAAACTCAACCACCAACAACACAACAACCCACAACTAAACCACCAATAACTCCAGCCCCAACAACTCAAGCACCAACAACTCAACAACTAACAACTCAGCAACCAACAATTCAGCAACCAACAACCCATCCACCAAAAACACAACCACCCACAACTCAACCACCCACAACTCAACCACCAACAACTCAGCAACCAACAACTCAACAACAAACAACTCAACCACCAACAACTCAACCACCAACAAATCAACAACAAACAACTCGACCACCAATAACTCAGCAATCAACAATTCAACCACCCACAATTCAATTACCAACAACTTAGCAACCAACAGCTCAACCACCAACAACACAACCACCAACAACTCAACCACCAACAACTCAACCACCAACAAAACAACCACCTACAACTCAACCACCAACAACTCAACCACCCACAACTCAACCACCAACTACTCAGCAACCAACAACTCCACAACTAATATCTCAACCACGCACAGCCCAACCACCAAAAACTCAGCCACCAACAACTCAACTACCAACATCTCAACCACCAACAAGTCAACGACCAAAAACACAACAACTAACAACTAAGCAACCAACAACTCAACCACCCGCAACTCAAGCACAAAGAATTCAACCACCAACAACTCAACCACCAACAACTCAACAACCCACAACTCAACCACCCACAATTCAACCACCAACAACTCAACCACCAACAACTCGACAACCCACAACTCAACCACCAACAACTCAACAACCCACAACTCAACCACCCACAACTCAAGCACAAAATACTCAAAAGCCCACAACTCAACCACCAACAACTCAACAACCAATAACTCAACCACCCACAACTCAACCACCAAAACCTCAACCAACAACAACTCAACAACCAACAACTCAACCATCAAAAATTCAACAACCCAAAACTCAAACACCAACAACTCAACCACCAACAACACAACCACCAACAACTCAACACCAACAACTCAACCACCCACAACTCAGCCACCCACCACTCAACCACCAACAACTTTTCAACCTACAACTCAACCACCAACAACACAACCACCAACAACTCAACCACCCACAAATCAGCATTAAACAACTCAACCACCCACAACTCAACCACCAACAGCTCATCCGCCAACAACTCAACCACCAATAACACAACAACCAACAACTCAACAACCAACAACTCATTCACCAACAACTCAAAGACCAACAACTCAACGACCAACAACTCAACGACCAACAACTAAACCACCAACAACTAAACCACCAACAACTCAACCACCAACAACTCATCCACCAACAACTCAACCACCAACAACTCATCCAACCACAGCTCATCCACTAACAACTCAATCCCCAACCCCTCAACCACCAACAACTCATCCGTCCACGACTCATCTACCAACAACTCAACCACCATCAACTCTACCACCAACAACTCAACCACCCACAACTCAGCCACTCACAACTCATATACCTAAAACTCAACCACAAACAACTCAACCACCAACAACTCAACTATTCATATCTTATCCACCAACAACTCAACCACC
This sequence comes from Dreissena rostriformis, assembly GCA_007657795.1. Lineage (NCBI taxonomy): Eukaryota > Metazoa > Mollusca > Bivalvia > Myida > Dreissenidae > Dreissena > Dreissena rostriformis. Next base: position 45,913 of record VMBQ01004617.1, read on the forward strand.
AACAACTCAATTACCAACAACTCAGCCACCATCAACTCAACAACCGACAACTCATCCACCAACAACTCAGACGGCGACACCACACACAGCTCATCCACAAACAACTCAACCACCAACAACTCAACCACCAACAATTCAACCACCAACAACTCAACTACCAACAACTCAACTATCAACAACACAGCCACCATCAACTCAACCCCCAACAACTCAACCACCAACAACTCATTCACTAAACACTCATTCACCAACAACTCAACCATCAACAACTTATCCACCAACAACTCAACCACCAACAACTTATCCACCAACAACTCAACCACCCACTACTTATCCACCAACAACTCAACCACCAACAACTCAACCACCAACAACTCATCCACCAGCAACGAAACCACCAACAGCTCAACCACCCACACCTCATTCACCATCAACCCAACCACCAACAACTCATTCACCAACAACTCAACCACCAACAACTAAACTACCAACAACTCAGCCACCATCAACTCATCCACCAGCAACTCATCCACCAACTACTCAGACAGCGACACTACCAACAACTCAGCCACCATCAACTCATCCACCAGCAACTCATCCACCAACTACTCAGACAGCGACACCACCATCAACTTATCCACCAGCAACTCATCTACAAACAACTCAGGCAGTGACACCACCAACAACTCAACCATTGGCGCCCACAGTGTTCAGTAAGTTAGGTAAGAACTATTTTTCTTTTTCAATAGATAAATAGTTTCTCAAGATTTGTTAACGATTATGAAGCCGCAGTTATATGGTTTCGTTCATCCAGCAGAGTCTAGTCATCTTTCAATCGAACGATTAGACATAAGAAAATATAAACCGAAAATCTATCAAATATAAATTTTTCACGCCCGGGCGATTGTACGCGTCTTAACAATTATGTACGGATATACATAACGATAATGGGACTTTCAGAAAAAGCTTGTGTTTAATAGACTCTGGCATTCATTTACTTTTGATTTTTTTCTTACTGAATGAGATTACTATTTAAAAACAATCCCAAATGAACCATTTATGCAGGATCTCAGACACGGTACAATCAAGGATTGAATTTAATTTTGATTGCGATCATGAAAGCATTGATAAAACTGTCAATTCCATAATGCGCGTTAACAACCAAACTTTAATTAAATCCTGATATTAACACTTTATTTAAATTAATTGCATACCGTATTATTATAGTGTTTTGGGCATGCCAGTAATTGTAATTTTACGGTTACAAACGTTCATAGCAGATTTAAAAGTCTAGCCGTAACTCAAACTTCGTCCAGAATAACTCATCACTTCGAACGGTACCGTCTGTTTGTCAACAGTGAGATATCTTTATATTGATGTCTACGAGTTTGTGTGAACAAACACATAAATATATACGGCTTTGTCAGAATGGCGACCAAACGTTCAACACTGCATTTTTTTTATGATTGTGTTGCTGTAATGTTAACAACATCACTTTTATCTTAATAATTGCCGATTGTGATAGCTTAGATGTCGATTGTGTTAGATAGATATAGATGTATATCCAATACATTAACGCTGCTATACCGCGATAAATGCACTTTTTTACATCATTTTGTATCTACACACATATGGTCATTGTCAGACCAGGGCTTCGTTCGATTTGTGCGGAATCTAAAGTTGTATTTTCGCAAAATGCATTCTCCTCTGGCATTCTGCAAAGCCGTTATATATGTATAAGTTTTTGTTGTTCTCCAGATTGTGGAATTCCCCCTATTCTACCATTTGGGAAATGCTATACCACCAATACTACCTTCCTGTCTATTGGACGATGTGTGTGTGACACTGGATTCCATATGATTGGAAACAATAACACCATTCAGTGTCTTGAAAACGGAACGTGGAGCGTGATTGAAAGCAACTGCACTATAAACAGTAAATACTTCGTTTCATTACTTTAATCATGTATTTAAATAAAATGCAATACCATTTACAAACAGAATACATTTTAACAGTTTATTCAAAAATGCATATTCCCAGGTTAGTTACTGCGGTCTTTCTTTCGCAAAATTTCAAATTACAAAAAAGATGCGTTGTAAATATTTATTAACAAATTTAACTGCTGAGCAAATAAGGTATTGGTACTTTTCAGTGATTGATAAAACATCATATTTCACTTATTAAGCGTTTTCAAACGCTTGTCCTTTGTATGTGTTAAGCAGATCATTTGCTTTGTGTGAATAATTCACAAGTATATTGAAAGTATCAATAGCCGATGGTCAATGCGTCTCCAGGTATGTTAAGTCTTATTCCAGCCATAGGCCCATGTTTTATTTCAATTTTCATTATAAAGTTGTATTATTTTATCAATATGTGTGCGTTGTTAAAACAAAGACATTATGCAAACAAAGGAAAATCGGTATATTCAAGCCTTAATTGCAAGCGCGGTATCTTAATTGAAAACATTCCAGATACAAATATATGACACGATTATGCATGCATGAAATAAAAAAAGTTAACAAATTTCATAAACAGAAAAGCGTCTCGCAAAAATCTAATGAAAAGCGCGTTCTTCGCCACAAATTAAATACAAGTAAATTTCAAACGAAGCATTTAGATTTTTGTTTGCCTAAGACATAGTAAAATTACACTTTCAGATTGCGCCAATCCAAATGTTATACCTAATGGCAAACAAGTTCATTTGAACCTTATTTTAATTCGTGGAAATTCACAAGTATCAACTGTAACTTATCGGTGTGACCCGGGTTACAATATGATAAACGCAAAAACACATCCATATGTACAGAATATTCTGAATGGATGTCGCAACCACCAGTGTGTTCTATTAAAGATAAAACTCCATGCACGATTAAACCATTGTTTTTGTTTTGTTTTGTTTTTTACACTGACTGTTCTGAAGCACAGACGGCCTTTGTGTATACTCGCATATTCATTTACGTGAATCTGTGTTTAACGTTGTGCTAGATTTAATATGACTAAAATATAATTAGAATTGTAAAATTAAAGATAGTTAATGTATTATATTTAAGATTCCTCGTTCATAGCAATGTGAAGGTGTAACAAACAAGATTTTTGATTTTAACATTAAATTGGTTTCGCAAAATTGAAGTCAAATGATCACAGCTGGTGTCACTACATTGGAATCATCGATGGAAATAATTTAGGGGTTTTAAATGGTTGAAACATTAGCCGAAACTATAACTTTTTTGTCAACAATTATTGTTGTGTATCTATGGCTACGATTGTGTTAGTTTATATGTCGATTGTGTTAGATAGAAATATATGTATATGTAATACATTACCGCTGTCACAGCTCTTGCAATTTATTCGTGTACCCTCATTCTTTTTTTATTATGTTTTACGCACATGTAGTCATTGTCAGACAAGGGCTTTGTTCAAATTTGTGCGGAATCTAAAGTTGTATTTCCCCCTAAGTCATTCTTCTCTGGCAATATGCAATGCCATTATATATGTATAAGTTTGGGTTGTTCTTCAGATTGTGGAAATACCCCTCCTCTACAGTTTGGGAAATGCTATGCCACCAATACTACCTTTTTGTCTACTGGACGATGTGTGTGTGACACTGGATTCCATATGATTGGAAACAATAACACCATTCAGTGTCTTGAAAACGGAACGTGGAGCGTGATTGAAAGCAACTGCACTATTAACAGTTTGTACATCGTTTTATTATTTAAAACATTTTGTTACGAATTAAAATGTATTTATATTTGCAAACTGAATCAGTTTATCAAAAAGCACATTTCCAAGAAAAGATAATTCCTTTCTTTTTTGGCACAATTTCCAATAACAACAAATATGTGTTATATTCATTTACGCATAATTGAACCTTTGACCAATAAAGGAAATGAAACTATTACTTGTTTGATTAAAGAGTCTAATTCAATTATTAAGCGTTTGTGACGCTTTTTTCCTACGTAGTTTTTTAACGATCATTTGCTTTATGTTTATAAATCATTAAAAGAGATGTACTGGTATGAAACCCAGGTAATTCTCGCGTGGATCGGTACTATACACTGAGCACGTAAAGTACCAAGGGATCTATTCGCAAAGATCTAGGTAATCGCACCCGGATTCCTTGTATCTCAATACTGTCTCTTCTGCTTGCTGTCTCTTCAGCAAAAAACCAAAGGACCCCATCGGATATAAGTGCTTGTACTTTCATGGGTTATCATTGACTGCAAGGTCAAAAGAAATACTAAAATGTGTAAGTTTACGTCGATGATCAATGCATTCCCGGTTATTTCCTGATTCCCGCTATATGCCACTGTTTGTTTCATTTTTATTATAACTTCGTGTTCTTGAACCAATGTGTGTGAGCTGTTAAAACTAAAAAAAAATGCAAATAAAGAAAAATCGGTCAAAACTATATGTTGTTGAAAGCACGGTAAAACTATATGTTGATGAAAGCACGGTAACTACATGTAAACACATAATCCGATACAAAAAAACAACATAGGACTTGATTATTCATGCTTTAAATATATAAAACATATCAAATTGTATAAACAGAAAAGCGTCTAACAGAAAATCTAATAAAGCATCAAATTAACAACAGGTACATTTCTAACAAAAAAAGACTGTTTGCTTTTAGATGACATTGCCAGCGATTTCAGACTGCGGCCTTCCAAGTGTAGCTGCCTTTATCAGTTAATTTTTTTTTAAACAGCTTTTATCAATTGTCCTAGTATTATTTCATTTGAAATAATTATTTGTTGATTATTAAATAATATACTTTTAAAATGTTCACATGTATCTTTAGATTGTGGAAATCCTAGGGTTGATCCAAATGGCCATGTTGATACGCTAAACGGGACTACGTATCAATCGACGGTGATATATTTCTGTAATGACGGTTACACATTGTTGGGAGAAAACGCATCCACCTGTAACGAATCATCGTTATGGAGTTCAGACCCACCTATTTGTAGCATTAAAGGTATGTATGTCAATCGATTCACTGTCTCACAATTATCGATGCTTTCTATAAAGACGTTATACACGCGTGTAACAAATAATAATTAAAAACAATCAGTTCTATGTTTTTGTTTTTCGTTTATTTTTGTAAACCGCTCTACTGGATTTAATTACTTTATAACTACTACAAAACGCCTATCGAATTAGAACGGTTGATATAGACGTGATACATAATACTAGTAAGCGATTTGATAATTCCCTTTTATGTACAAGTCATCATGTAATTTGTTATCACAGATTGTGGGAAAACTCCCTTTCTTCAAAATGGTGCTTGTAACGCCTCCTCAACAGTGTTCAAGTCTTATGCAGCATGTTCCTGTTCTAAAGGATACCATTTTACAGGAAATACTTACAGTATTGAGTGTCGTGCCAGCGGTACATGGAGCTTCGTTCAAGGAAATTGTATCATTAATGGTAGGTTTATCGTTAACAAATGAATAAACTATACCAAAACTAGGAAACAGAAAAGAGGTTGGGTAATGTGGCAGTCTACCCTTTAGAAGTAAGGATTAAAAGAAAATTGTTATAGTAGGTTAGGTTAGTTAAAAGAAAACTGAAAAAAACACTACTACTTACTTACTTATTAAACAATAACGAATGCATTTAAAATTTCGCCAGTGATGTATTTATCTTCTTTGGTATTTGCCTTTCTAAGATTTTACAAATTGTTTATTTAGAATAGATACCTTAAAACGATTTCTTAATCCATTATTTAAGACAAAAAGAAGCAAACGTAAATCAACAGCCGATTAAATGATTTTGAATACATATTCACTTTGTCATAGCTACTTAGAAAGGCAGGCACTTGGTTTGTTCTGTTTCTTTAAAGATTGTGGATCTTTACACGTTGATGCAAACGGAAACATCATCAAGACGAATGGGACCACATTTATGTCAGTTGCGGAGTTTTCGTGTAACACAGGTTATAATTTGAAAGGTTCAGAGACGTTAACGTGCACAGACACTGGAAAATGGAGTTCAAATTCGCCGATTTGTGAGATAAAAGGTGGGTGATAAAACAAACACTGTTTATATATGTATGTGTACGTCTAATATCATCCATTTCATTTCATATCATCATCTTCTTGCACGCATCATCTATATAATATCATATCATAGTCTTCTTGCACGCATGTAGTATATTAGCAATATAATTTCATTCGTAACGCACAAAGCGCTAAATATTAGAACAGTCCAGAAATAGGTTACCACATGAAAGTTGCATTGATAACTATTGTCAACAACGCCAAAAAAGACCACATAGAAAAAGTAAACATGCACAAAAGTGTTCATATATTTTCACCATAACATCCTTACCACGTTTCCTTTGCAGATTGTACGCAGCCTCCTAGTGGTAACTTATCAACTGTACATGCACCTCATACGACATTTAACGCCACCGCGGTATACGCGTGTCTCCCTGGATATCACACTAATAACATTACAATAGTCACGTGTACTGCTTACGGTTTGTGGAATGGGACAGCGCCAATCTGTTTAGGTATTGTAATTTGATCATAAGGTTCCGACGTTTTAGAATAATTCTACGCTTAATGTCGACATCAGCATGCAATTTGCAATACAGTTTTTTTTTCTCGAAATTGATAGTTTTATGTTATACAAAGAAGATTGATACAAAAGTAATTTCAGTTATATACCAAAAGTTATTTTTTATAAAGACTTTTTATTTAATTAATTGGTTTGTTACAGACATCAACGAGTGTCTGAACAGAAAGCCGTGTGACTACAACGCCAACTGTATCAACACTTTTGGCGGCTTCAAGTGTGAATGTCAGACCGGATATAGAGACCTTGACGGGGTCGGGGGACAACGCTGTGCCGGTAAGCACTGGAAGCGTACGATTATAAATACAATATTTGTCTAATTAGTGCAAGTGAAAGCTTGTTTATATTCCTTAAGAGCCACACAAAAGGTGCCCCAAAGAAACCATCAATATGTTAAGCAATATTTTAACAGAAACATACATTTGTATTGTGTTTTAGATGACGATGAGTGCGCTTTTAGCGGAGAATTTTTTTGTAAGCATGCGTTAAACCAGACACGGGTATGCGTGAACATTGAAGGCGGATACGTTTGTGTGTGCAACAGGGGATTTACTGGACCTAAATGTGAAAGCGGTACGAGTGTACTTTTACAGTGACTTTTCTAGTTTTGTTCCATAATTTATAGATTTCGTTATTATTTTTAAAGTTTTTTTTTATCAAGATGAAACCGGAACTAAATGTTCACATTGTGTAGAAGTAAAGAAGGCAAACGCCATGGTATAGGTGTTTTTGTTTATGTTGACACATGGCACTTAAATCGTTCATTCTTCCTACTTATAGATGCTAATTATGAATTTTGATCTTCATTCATCAGTGATATGCATAACTTAAAATAATTATCAGATTATCCAATGATCCTAATAACTGCGGATACGTTTTACACATACAAACAGTTTTAGTTGAAATACATGCTCAGCAGTCGAACCTTACAATTAAAATAATATTTATAGTAATAATATTAAGTTTTATTTCGAACAAAAGTTTTGCATTATACCATCGATTATTCGATTCTTAAGTTATTCTTGTATAGCTTAGTATATGATAAAGAATATACTAAATGAAAACTTACACTTTAGAAATATTAAAAATAATATATTTTAGTGTTATTTGTAAAATTATAATTGTCGTTTCGATTTGTGAAGACTTTTATAAAACAATAAAAAATAACTAACATAATTTGTTAGAATGTTAACGACATTTACTTCAATTGTGTATGTTTAAGATATCAATGAATGCGAGATCAATACCACATGCGGCCCACATGCGGTGTGTTACAACACTTTTGGTGGTTACACATGCACATGTGAGGGGGGCTACCCACAGGGAAATCCATATCTGGGGTGCTTTGGTAGGTTCGGATTTTGTTCACAACGTATCAACGTACATGCACAATGTATGCATAACTGAACAAACGGTGTGAATTAATTAGAATGTTCCAGTAACTAACTCAATGTTGACTAATTTCTTTACTGTGTATGCATCTATTATATAGTGTTACTTTTTATAAAGCGAAATGATAGTGTATGGGTGGATGGGTGCATGCGTGTGTTTCATGTGGAAGTGAGTGCTTTTCAGACCTGTTTTTATACTATATGGCTAAGAAGTTAATATAGCCGTTTTGTTAACTGTTTCAACAACATATTCGTTTCAACGGTCAACTGAGTGTGTTTATATATATCATTGAAGGGGCGATAGTATACTATTAATATTAATGAAAGAAAGGGACAATAGGTCATTCAAAACACATACATATTTTTAGAACCAGTTTTACTGGAGTTCAAGGCTGAAGGCGAAAAATACAACGGTAACAACATGATTGATGCTTACCATATTTCGACAAGATTGCCTTATTTTGGGGAATATGTACATTGGTTCAAGGTAAACATTTAAGTTTCAACTTATTCGCGTCTAATTAAAAAGATATCTTTAGATGCGTTGCAAATATTTTTCATTGAATCTCCGATTGCATTTCATGTGTGTGTATTGTTTTCATATTACATATGTATTTGTTTGCAATCGTGAATAAAATGTGTGAATAATTTAACAGAGCCGTTATTTTATTCGTGCCGAGCCTGATATATTACAAAAATATCAGACAGTAATCTGTTTTTTCTGTTATCATACCCTTAGTCTTTGTCACAATTTCAAAAAAAATAATGAAAAATAAAATCGCTATTACGATGCATTTTGAGCCTGAGAGAATATGATCTTTGGCGTTTGAATTGGTAATAATGACGTCATGAGCACGTGCGCTTCATATTTGTAAAATATGTTTTTCGCTGATATTTTGCTTTTTGTGTCTAAAATATATTACGTCTTGGTATCAAATTGTTTGTTTTGTTGAATCTGATTTTAATTACTTAAAATAATGACTTTATAGTTCATTCGGAGTAAAATGACTTACATCAAAACATCGACTGATATAACAACTTCCTGTTGAAAATGACGTCATCAGCATTTACACATTTATTTTTAATATTTGGAAGGAAAATACGTTTTTGCTGTTTGTGTTGCTTTCTGTGGATTAAATTCAATACATCTTGGTATCAAATTGATTGGTTTGATAAATCTGATTTATTTTTACAATAAAATATTGCTTATTTATTTATGTTTTAATAATATGACACATCGACTGATATAAGATATTAATGTAGCGGTATGATACAAATTTATTCGCGTCTGTACATATTTATACCATATACCCTAAATGTAGCTGGCATGTCCGTTATTAAACGTTTTAGTTGTTTGAATCTTATTTTAGCCAAGCATGAATGGACTCGTATCACTAGATTTCCAACCTTTGTACAATCAATATGGTGGTGAAAATGCCAGTGAATGGAGGTCAGCTGTTCAAAACCACAGGGTGATTGCTCCGTTATGGACAAGTATTGATAGCCAAAACATAACAGAAGGTGGTCTTTGGATCCACGTTTTTACTGATAAACAACACGACAAGACAGACGTTGGAATGATAGAAGACCTTGTTCGAAAATACACAAACCAGACCGAGTTCAATGTCAATGTGGCCCTGATCGCCACGTGGAAACACGTGNAAAAAAAAAAAAAAAAACAACTTTATTCCTGTTGATGAATTAAATAGAATGTACAACTTCAACATAAATTTCCTTCATTATACAGGGGTGACAAAATCAATAGATACATTATGAAAAAGAAATGTATATCGTGTCCCACCCAACAAATTATCAAACCCTTTTCCTCCAATTATAACAACTTATACTGAAAAAAAGATTTCGGAGCAAACAGACTATACACCATTCTAAATAAAAAATGAAAACGATGGAATTGCATATTTGAGCTACCCTTTTTTATAACCAATGATGAAAAGGTTCAGTGGTTCCAATACAGAATAATTCACAGGATCCTTGGAACAATTTGTCTTTAAAATAAAATGAAAATAACTGATGCTCCATTATGCTATTTTTGCAAACAAAGTGAGAAAAATTAAGAACATTTATTCTGGGAATGTCAAATATATAAAGCAATTATTGATGAAATGTTACCAGGACAATCTTTTCCTTCCATGGATAAGACAAGTTTTCTCCTTGGATATATAACAAAGTCTGCTAGAGCAATAATAAATTGTATTGTGTTTATAAAGCTATACTTGTACAAGTGTAAAATGGATAAATGCATTCCAATCATAACAGGAGTCAAGAAATGCATTAAGTATGAATATTATAACTCAAGAAAGATATCAATTTAAAATAAATTACTAAGAATCCTTTGAAAGCGGATGGGAATTGTTCAGTTCTATTGTCTTTCAACTTAATATTTAAATTTGATGAGTGTTGTACTTTTTGCAACATCTTACAATTAATGCCATTGAGTTATATTGAATAGAAAACTTTATATGTGTTGCATATGCATATTTTCCATCTTTAATTGTTTTAAACTTTACAACTTGTAACAAATAATAATTATACATGTACAGTTACTTAAATGAATATGTCTTTCAATGCCTTTTTCATCTGTTAGTGCAATTAATACATACTTTTATTTTGTATACATACTGGAAATGTCTTCTTACTTTTTTTCTTTTGTAACTGTCATGTTTTTTTTCTTTTTAATTTTCATAATTGTTTTTTTTTCCAACTTAGAATTACATGCAACTGAAGTTATATTGAAAATTTACTTGTAATATTTTCATTGATATAACTTAATATGTGTAGCTTATGCACCTTTTTCATCTCGGAGTGCATTATATTATTGTACTATATGTCATACATTATATGTATGTATATGTAGTATAGAAATTAAACCTGTTGAAACTAAAATAAAATAATATTTTAACAATATCTTGATGAGCTGAAATCAGTATTTTTTAATATTAATCTTTTAGAACCTGTCGATGCAGTGCATTCTGGTATCAGACGGAATGTACACGTACATCATGTTCAACTACGATCGAGAACAGTTCAGTATCAGACCATTACCGGAAGTACCGGTTGCTAGTGGTTACACGCATCTGGACTATCTTGGAACTGTTCTGTCTACAAGAACTAACTTCACAAATCTCAACAAGGATTCCAACGTTCAACCAGGTAATTCATTTACTTTTCGTCATGTATTTGCTTATGAATGTACTCACATTAAAACGAATATTATAAATCATTAAACTTATAATCCAGGCGGACAGAAACAGATGTAAAAACTTGCAGATACGTGTTAAGAGTTTGTTGCGACAAAAACATTTCTTCAACGTCGATGCATTGTTATATGTTTATAATTTTAGTAGTAGAAAACATAATTTAAAACAAATATTTTATATAAATGATAATGTGTGTTGTTTGATTGCCCCATGATGTACAGGTAAATATCTTCTGGTAAAATATTATGTTTTGAATAAGATCTCGTATAGATATTTAAGTATAATATAAGTTCGAAGGCGTACACACATATGAGACGGGCTGTGTGGAAACCAGACTTGACATTTTGCGTTTAAATCGTGACTCTTCTAAACGAACATCTACTATAGATGGCAAGTTTCGTTTCTGATGAGACTGTAATTGTATGATTATCTAAAGTGTTGGACCATAATCAGACACGAGATATGTTGGCACTTGTTTGATCATAATTAGACACCAGCTATTTCTGAACTTGTTTGACCATAATCACACAAAAGACAAGGGATATATCGGCTCTTGTTTTTCTATAATCAGACACGAGCTATTTAGGCACGTGTTTGAACTTAATCAGACACGAGATATTCTGACACTTGTTTATCCATAGTCAGACACGAGATATTTCGACACTTGTTTGACCATACTCAGACATGAGATATTCCGACACTTGTTTGACCATAATCAGACACGACATATTTCGACACTTGCTTGACCATACTCAGACATAAGATATTCCGACACTTGTTTTACCATAATCAGACACGACATATTTCGACACTTGTTTGAACATAATAAGACACGAGATATTCCGACACTTTTTTGACCATATTCAGACACGATATATTTTGACACTTGTTTGACCATAATAAGACACGATTTATTCCGACACTTGTTTGACCATAATAAGACACGAGATATTCCGACACTTGTTTGACCATATTCAGACACGATATATTCCGACACTTGTTTGACCATAATAAGACACGATATATTCCGACACTTGTTTTACCATAATCAGACACGACATATTTCGACACTTGTTTGACCATAATAAGACACGAGATATTCCGACACTTGTTTGGCCATAATCAGACACGAGATATTCCGACACTGGTTTGACCATAATGAGACACGTTATATTCCGACACTTGTTTGACCATAATAAGACACGAGATATTTCGACAATGGTTTGACCATAATCAGAAACGATTTTTAGAAGACATTATATATATTAATGCTTTGGAGATTAACGTTAATCGCGCGCATGCGCTTTAAATTATCCTCCAATGATGGCCATTTAGAGCAAATATAGAATTCAAGTGAATGATTATGCAAAAGTAGCTATCGGTTTAATTTGACTCGTGCGTTAAGTGAATCAAACACCATTTTTTGTTGATTACGGCCGTTGTGTGTTCGTAAGTGCGCCACTATAAAGGACCGAACATAAGCTGTTTATGAAATACATGTAGTCTGGGATATGTTCTCATTTGTAGAATACCCCGGAAGATGGTTGTATAACGTTACTTATATAACGGAATCAATGTGGAACGAGACCAGATGCTTACAATTTGTGAAGGAAAATAATAACACATTAAAGAGCTGGATAACAGAGCAGCTTGTCTATGCATTGCCTTGCCCCTGCCAAGAGGTGCTCATGTTGGAGGTATGAGATCCAATTGGGGTTTAGCCATTTGTTAAAATAATGAAAAGACCTAATCCTCACTTATATGTAAATAACTATTGTTTTGTATAATGAAATATACATACCTTATTGATAATAACATTCATATTGCAATTAACATACAATTAACAATATAAAACTATAAAACAACTATTTCAACTTGGTTAATATACAAAACTGTTCATGGTATTCTGTTATAGGATTACACGTTCACCCAAAAAGATGAGATTTTGCCGGGCATTGGAACTAAGTTCACCCACACGACGTGTTACGAGTCCTGGTTCTACAGCGCATATGGCATCAAACAGAGATGTTGTTACATGTTTGTTGTAGACTTACCTGTTATTGTGACCCATTTACACTAGTACTTGCTTTTCGGTCGTCTACAATCCTTTATTTTAATGTTGTGCAAAAGTTTGTATACTTTTTTATCGGTGTTTGTTATTGTTTAATAGTGTATGATACCAGCCTACGAAAGGAATCGTATTTAACTAATGATCTCTTCTTCTGAAAAACTTTCACTCTAAAGAACAACGTTTTTAGGTTCAGCAAGCTTCAGTCTCAGTATCCGGGAGCTGTAGCAGCGGAATTTGAAAACTTAACCATCGCCAGCAAGCTACAAGAAGGCTACTACCAGTGTTGCTCTCCTGATGGCAGTCAGAAATACTGTAATTTGTATCAGGAGATCAATCCGCCTGATGACTGCTCCAGATACACGATCAGCGATGAGGTACCACCAGGGGACAGGAAAGACAATCCACCTATTGAAGACGTGTCGGTGGATGTTGAGAAATTAACGAAACATCCTAGAAATTGGGTAGTCAGAAATGTACGAAGTGAGGGCGACAATAAAAAGCCAAACGTTTACAGTTTAAATGACGAATCTATCTTTAAGGCTTTGTACCGTAATGTTATGAAAAGGTTTGGGTTCGGATAATGATACAGGAAAAAAGGTGTCCTGCATATGACCGTGTGGACATGACTGTAAATTTGCACCTTAGTTTGTGTGTTTGCTTTGTAACGTTTGCATATATGCTTACAGGCTTCAATTGACAAATAAACAGTCATAAATAATTTAGGCTACTATCAATACTATTACATATCCGAACATCATTAGATACTAATAAGGGTCAACAATGTATGCACAATTACTTCTTACTGAGACTTTGTAAGTACAAACTGTAAGTAACGCTACTTACATTGTTTTGAGAAATGCTAAAATATTCACAAAAATCATTGATGGGTATTTGGTCATTAAGCTTAGTGATATGTAAGTAGATATATATACATTCGTAGAAAGAGCAACTCATCGAATATCTGCTTCTCGATTTCGCATCACAAAATTAATTTTTCAGCATATAGTGCTTTTGCGCAGAGGCTCGGTTTGCGTATGTACGGGGTCCAAATATTTCGAAAGCTATTTAAAAAATAAAACAAATCACATAGTTGTAATTCTGTACAACCTCGCCATACATAATTTAGTTGCAAATTGGTGCTTGTGTCTTATTTTATTCCTTATGTTTGAGTTCAGAGAATGGTTAAAACGCATATCAAACGCGTTCCTTACATGAACGTTAATTAAATAAATTAATTGAAAAGTATTCAGCCTGTACTGTCTTAAATATCCTGCAAATATGTAACATGGAGGTCAAATATAACCATCACCTTTTAACGGCTATACAAAACAATTACTTATGCAAGTATATGCTATTGATCACAACCGACGCTCTGATGTAATTGGACAAATCTGATGAATTACAACGGTGTTTAATAATGAAGTCAACAGCTCTGTATCATAAGTTAAACGCTGGTTCAAGTTTAAACATTCCTTAAAACATTTTGTGCGCAAATAACTTACCTCACATATATGCGACAACAATGTGCCGTCGAAACGAATGCAGAGAGAATACAACAATACTTGTGTATAACGGAACATGCTGAGTGAATAATACAGATCAGGAGGAGGAGGAGGAGAATATTGTTTTTTTTATACTGCTCTGGCTACTGATTTAATTAGATATTATATTGGTTAATCACAAAAGACTTGAAAAAGGTATAAATATAAATCTAAGTTCCTTTAGTATGTTTGTTACATGAACAAAGACGAGCCCAGAACATGCACATTTGATCTCGGATGTTTTTATTGCATCATAGTTTAATACGGATATAATTTTTGGTATACATTGAATTAATATAAGTTGCAAAGACCTTTGTAAAATACATGCGTTGCATGTACTTGTGCATGACGCTAACTATTAATCAACTTTTTTTTTCTTACACCATTACGCTATTAAAAAGTATGAAAACAAACATTGTATTGAGTATATAAAAAATGTGAGTATATAAATAATGTCAACATGCTTTGTTTTTTTTGTCCGGACATTGGAATAGGCCCTTTCAAGGCAGCTTGTACAGGGAAAATAACAATACATTACCCGTGTGCAAACACCTAGCCAATCAAAATGTTGTATCGACTACAAGAAAAGCTGCACTCATGCAAGAACAGCTGATTGAATTGTACACAGCGTATACTCATATCAAAGGTGCACGTCCACAAATAGTCTGCTATGCACCAATCTTTCCTAATACGTTGTTTGTTCCAGATGTATTATTTACAGTGGGTTGTAATGGTTATGTACACAAACACCTACTACTGCACATGCGTAAGCAATAAAAAATACATTACAAATACTTGATAACTGAAATTCATAAATACAAACGTCAGGAAGCGAAGCCAGTAAACATATTAACGCTATTGATAACAAGTTTAAGTTCTTTGTTTGATATACGATGTGATTGAAAATATTCTTAAAAATGAAATATTAAATAAGGAATATTTATATCTTGAATAAAAATCAATGGTATATAATATATTATATTGTTTACAGATTTATCATTGAATCCATTCCGACTTAATCTCTGGTTTGTTTTACATTTATTTGGCAGTTATACATTTAAATGTCATGTGTACATTGATTTTGCGACCAAACCTAACCATGAAGAAAGTTTTTTGTCGAAAAGAAGATGGAGGATCACCTAGAAACGGTGGCATATCATCAAGCAACGGTGAAGCCGGGCGTGCAGAGAATCCTTGTCATACCATGTGAGTTTGAGTTCGTGAATCAATGAAACGCCAGACCCATTATCTGGAAAGTATTTCCTGTCATCAACCGAAGTCCTTTATTAAAGGCAAGTTTACAAAGGTTTCATGTTGCAATGAAATAAACGGTAACAGTTTTCAGATGTATTGTCCAGAAATGTATTATCTGCAAATGATGTAAGCAAATATGTGATCTCGATGTAAAAATTGGAGATACTTTCTTGTTAATAATTAATACTGGTTCCGTCTGAAAAAGGTGGGCGATTGACAATTTGCAATTTGTTGAAATTCATGTTATAATGAAGTTCAATATAAAATCGGCCCAATAATGTTCGGCAAACATCGAACATACGCGTTTTTTCCTACGATCCGGTAATATAATAAAGAGATAAAATAACTACAAGGTTAACGTTTATATCATTCGTAATCTTTAAATTTCTAGTTATTGCCTGTCAAATGCCAATGACATTTGAATACACAATCCCTAATGCCTTGCAAAAGGTTTCTCCGATGTTATTCGGGAGACCTGGCCATGCAGTTTTGTTCTACGGGCACGTGCTTTAACGAATCAATGGGAGATTGTGTGTCATTGTACCGATGGGAATTGCTTCAAAACAGGGCGAAAACATAAGACATTGTTTTAATTGTCTGAAGAAAATGTCTCCAATTTTTATTTGGAGAATTAGTGAAATATTGTGATGAGACATGAATTCAATTTTTATTTAGGAGACATAACTTCATTTACTTAAACGACGATACTTCAATTTGCTAATGATATATGACGCCATGTTTGTTCGATAAGAAATGGCTTTATTGTTTGATAAGACATGACTAGATAATTCTGCTAAGACATGGATTCGGTTTTTATGAGACATGACTTTATTTTCTAATGAAAAATGATTTCATTTTCCGATGAGCAATGGCTTCATTTTCCGATGAGCCATGGCTTCATTTTCTTTTATCAGACATAGCTTCATTTTCTTATGAGACATGGCTTCATTTTCTGATGTGACAAAGCTTTATTTTTCGATCAGACATTGCTTAATTTTGTTAGGACACATGTCTTTATTTTTCGATGCGAAATAATTTCGTTTTGGGGAAGGCATGACTTGATGTCTCAGACGACAAACGTGTAGCTTCCTTTTTCCAACACGATATGCGGTCGCTTCGTGTCTATTCATGCCATGATGACAGCATTCGATGAGTATTTATCTTTCGAAACGCCTTTAAGCAACAACAAAAAGTTCTGACATCACAGTAAGAGGCTTGTGTTTGCTAGAACTGTTCAGTCACCTGATAGTTGATCGTTCATTTCAACAAGATTTTGTTATGCATATCTTAAACTGATTTGTGATATAATTAAAACATTTTTGTTGTTTAAAGGCCATCCATTAGTAAGGGACATTAAATAACAAAACATAGTGTTTAGTTTTAGATTTAATTGATTCTATGAAGCAATCTACAAGTTGGTAACCATCAAGGGTGCATCAAATATAAATAAGCATAGGTACTACAGAAATATAAAGTTTTGAGATGGAACCAAATATATAGCTTGACAACATAGACTTGATACTTGTGAACTCATAAATAAAATGCTTGATTGTTGCCATTTATTCACACTCGGTTTGATTGATGCACGTGTTTCAGGAGAGAAATAAATAAAAATATATTCCACTCGTTAAGTCTTGTACACAAGTTTAACGTATTCGGAATAACAGTACTTTATTACATGAATGGTACATGTTTGCGAGCGTTACCAAAGGTAAATCTTTGTCTTTAAATTCAATGAGACAGCTTCAACAGGCTAACGTTCAGATAAAAAATTCCATTGCAACCGAAACCAAACAAACCAATGTAAATGAAGCAATTATACAAGATGCACAAAAGGCGTCAGTCATCCCGGCAAAGTCATGCTACGCATCATCCTTAATTGATTGAAAAGTAAGGCCGAGGAACTGCTGGCCGAGGAGCAGACTTGTTTCAGAGCTGGACGGAGCACAGTGGAACAGATTTTAACTGCCGGGTCATCATTGAGACACTCCTTCAACACCAACGTGACCTCTTCGACAAATTCATCGACTTGAAGAAAGCTTTTGACCGCGTGTGGCCTCTTCCGCAACTTCACCGACTTTTGGCCGCGTGCAGCATGATGTCATGTGGCATGTTATAAGAAGATTCAACATTGCCGAAGGACTTGTGCAAGTCATCCAAGAACTCTAAGGAAACGCCAGCAGCGCATTACTTCTAAATTGACAAAAGAGGGACTTCTTTAGTACATCAGTGGGCGTCCGTCAGGGATGTCTGCTCTCCCCCGTCCTGTTTAACCTTTCCTTGAGAAGATAATGCAGGAGACCCTCCAAGACCACCACACCTCTATCTCCATTGTAGAAGACCAATCTCCAACTTGAGATTCGCTAACGACATTTACCACATGGGTGGCACCAGGAGTTAACTTCAATATCTCATCAACAGACTCTATGAAAGAGCAGGAGCATACACGATTGAGGTCAACAGGCAGATCATGGTGAACAGCACGACCAACACAAGTGCAGACATCGCCATGAACGGCGAGAAACTGGAAGAAATGACTTCCTTCAAGTACGTAAGAACAACACTGTCCAATGATGGTACCGCTGAGGTCAGTATAATAATTTCCATGGCGACCGCATCAATGGAAAAAGTGAGCAGGTTGTGGACAAGCAGCTCCATCAGTTTCCCCACCAAGTACAGGCTCTACAAGTCCCTCGTTATCTCCGTACTACTGTACGGCTGCGAGATCTGGACGCTTGACGTGGACACAGAACGCAGGATACAGGACTTTGAAAACAACGTACGTGAATGGACGTCCCTTACCTAGGATGAATTACTCTCAGCAGCCTACAGCATACCAAACTGGCGGAGGATTTCTGTATCGTCGTTCTTCATTTCCTCCAAACGGCCAGACCAGACAAAGGAATGATGATGATAAAAAAAGGCATACGACACTAAAAATATCACGGCAAAACTATTCCACAAGTCAAACGCTACTTTTTCTTTGAATCAGTAAAGATATTAACAACACAAGAGTGAGGCTGTTGGAAATATTTAACATAGGAAACACCCACCGATGACTAATGGTAATTGAAACAATTGACGCAGTTATTGTATACTTAAAACAACTTAGTAAAGACTGAAATAGTTATGTATGGTACATCATAACTGAGCAAGGGCACTTGACAGAGATAGGATATGAAACACACAACTTAATAATGGCAATTGAAACAGTAATGATTAGAAAAGCACAACTGAATGGGGGAACTTGAAATAGTTATGATTGGAACAGCGCAAAAGAGTGAGAACACACTATATAGTTATGATTGGCACAGCACACATAAGTTAGGGCAATATTTTCTTGTATGTTCAAGCGTGAAACCACTTTACCAATATACTACATGTAGTATATGGCTTAAGAATGCCATAATAGCTGGTGAAACGAGATAATGTTAGTTTCTAATACAACGTTTATGTTTACCTTCATTTACAAAAAAACAACATATTTAGCTTGGAAGCTGATGAGGTATCCAGTACACAGTGTCTTATTTTGAAAAAAAAACAACAACATTACCAAACGATAACATTTTGTTACGTGTATACATATTTATGTCAAAATGAGAAAGATTATTAATCATTGCTCTTCAAATAAGTATATACTATTTAATTTATTTTCATTTCAACGTTAATATTACTTTGAAGATATTAAAAAAAAATCAGCACATTATCATTTATACAATCAAACAAAAAACATCGACCTTTTCCATTGAAGAACGCGTTTCATGGCGTCTTCGTGAACTCAAGACGTCTGATCATGGCGTAGTCAGCACTAGAGGTGAACCAAACATTGACTTTCCGCGCAAGAGAGGGGTGAAGGACGCTGGTGAATGTTGTCAACTCTTGGTCATCTAGCATGACCTGAAATATGTATACAAGTTATCATGGTAGTTTAATCATACCTTTCGGTATCCGTAAGGGATACTTATTACTATGTACTAACATAACTAATTTCTTTTAAGCGAGGTTATTGTTTTCGGTATTCTGATTTGTATTTCCGCGTACCAATACGTATCTGTCTGAAAACACTTAGTACTTACAAAGTTACATATTTTAGTTACAGGTTTTAGTCACCCATACAGGTGCATTACTAGTATTATTTAAAATGAACCACTCTCTGAGAAAACCGGGCTTAATGCATGTGCGAAACGTGTCTTAAAGTTGCTTTAAGCAAACAATTCCTTAAAAGTGGGGGTGATGTCCCTGATTAGTTTGTGCGAACTGCACAGGCTAATCTTGTACGATTCTTTACGCATTTCCACATTATTCTGTTTTTACCAGAGCGCGGCTAAAATCTATTTAATTCAGCTCGATCCTGACTCATTGATGTGTCGTGTTCTGAAAAAAAAACTAGGCAAAATGCTTGTGCGTTAAGTGTCACCCCAGATTAGCCTGTGCAGTCCGCACAGGTTAATCCGGGACGACACTTGCTGCCTTAACTGGATTTTTGCTAAGCAGAGACATCATTTAAACGAAAAATTCCATAAAATCGGAAATTGTCGACCCTGATTAGCCTGTGCGGACTGCACAGGCTAATCTGGGATGACAATTTACGCACAAGATTTATGCCCAGTTATCTCAGAACACGACACTAATAGACATCATCGAGTCTGCTTTATTGACCAAATCACTAAGTTCCATTGAAAAGTTAATGAGAATGTTCCCTGCGTGGAGATTGAAACGAGCATCTCGGTTTGAAATGCGTACAGCACATCAATAAGACCATTGAAACCTCCATCAACAGCACGTGTGACTGACCTTGACCGTTGACCCTTTCTGCACTGTAAATGATACCGTGTGCGTGGCACCGTTGGTCAGCCGACAGCCTTCAAGCATCTGCGTGTTACCAAACGTCCCATTTGACGGTTTATCTTGAACTTTTATGTTATTGTCCACTTGCTTAAACAGCAAATGTATAAAATAGGCGTTATCTTCAGTCTTGAGGTTGAAACTCAGCCTAAAATAGTATAAAAAACCTACTATGCACTATTCTAAACCTAGTCTTCTCCTAAATGAGAAAAACGGAAATTACGAAAACGCATAAACAACTGTCAAAGACAATTTACTATATAAGAACAAGACACAGCAGAAATAATAACAGCAGATAAATTCGTTTTATACTCCGTTAGTAATTTATAAAATATTAACACAGTGGCAAATCGTCTGAGATAAACAAGACAACACATACCACATACGGCACACTATTATGTTTACGCTTGGTGACCGCCTTGGAACGGTTAATATAATGCATACGGGTCTAAATTGCATTAATGGCTAGCCAAACATCGCTTGTTAATAAACTTGTATCTAATAGAATCGAAATTTAAATTGAAAAGCAAAACAGGATAGTGTCAATGTAGTTTGAATTATGATTAAATTTCCCATTCATATGGGACACATTTCAGGTAAACGTCGTGCAGTGAAGTACCAAGCTATTTTTATATAATGCCACACATAATTTAATTGTTATTTACGTTTGAACCTTTTAAACTTCAAGCTTGACTAGGTTTCACTATTGTAATCTAAGGAAAACTGGTCAACTCCCTTGCTGCTATGTTTTTCAACGGACCGAAATCAGTTTCAAACTCGGGCGAGATATAATTACAACACATGTTCTCATCATGGTTCAAGAAGATTAGGCAACCATTAAGCTTTTAGGGTGTTAAAAATGTAACTGTTTATTACGGAATCCGGATAGTGCCATATATAATCTCGCCCTTTTTTCATCAAGGGCGACACACGATACACGATATTTTGCGCGACAGTCGCGGCGACGCACGATATTTTGCGCGACAGTCGCGGCGACGCACGATATTTTGCGCGAAAGTCGCGGCCACGCACGATATATTTAACACGAAATCTCGCCCTTGTGCGACAGTTGCCCTTTTATATGCGATATCTCGCTATTTGAACACGACCGTCGCTCTTTGAACACGACCGTAGCCCTTAATGAACGCGTTCATAAAGGGCGACGGTCGTGTTCAAAGGGCGACTGTCGTGTTCAAAAGGCGAGATATCGCATATAAAAGGGCGACTGTCGCACAAGGGCGACGGTCGCGTTCATAAAGGGCGACGGTCGTGTTAAAATGGCGGCGGTCGTGTTCAAAGGGCAAGATATCGCATATAAAAGGGCGACTGTCGCACAAGGGCGAGATTTCGTGTTAAATATATCGTGCGTCGCCGCGACTTTCGCGCAAAATATCGTGCGTCGCCGTGACTGTCGCGGAAAATATCGTGCGTCGCCGCGACTGTCGAGAAAAATATCGTGCGTCGCCGCGACTGTCGCGCAAAATATCGTGTATCGTGTGTCGCCCTTGATGAAAGAAGGGCGATATTATAGATGGCACTATCCGGATTCCGTAGTTTATCGACGCACAAAGTACGACGGAGAAAAGTTGTTGACAAAAGCTCGCCATGAGAAATTTGTGCTCAGATGAGCCAATAACAACTGCTGAATCAATATTGATAATAAAGTTGTGCCATATAGGACTATATGTACTTGAGTTATTTCCCCTTATACTAATGAACTTGGAAAAAAAATAAACATGGTTTAAACTAATGAAAACATGCAATATCGAGAATAGACTCGTCATTTTTATCAATTATCATTCAAACATCTGTTATAAGATGTAACCCACACCCCTTAAAACGACATCCATCCTGAATTAGCAAGTGATTTTATTTTGGTGAATAAGCTAAATACGTTTTTGTTTATATGAATATCCGCAAAGTCCATTTATTATACAATTGGTCAAACTACTGTTATATAACAATCAAAGTGGGGTTATACAAGCTGCAAAGTGTGAAACAATTATACGCACGAATTGGCAAAGTACGGGACAAGATCGAAGGTGACGATGACACCTGTCTCGAGCGGAAGCGGAAGTCTTCGTTGAAAGTAGCCCGCATCCTTATCTGCACGTATCTAGAATGAATTGAGATTACACACGGTCATATGTGGCGTGTTCTGAGATAACTGGGCATACATCTTGTGCGTAAATTGTCATCCCAGATTAGCCTGTGCAGTCCGCACAGGCTAATCAGGGACGACAATTTCCGTTTTTATGGAATTTTTCGTTTAAATGATGTCTCTTCTTAGGGAAAATCAAGTTTAGGCGGAAAGTTTCGTCCCGGATAAGCCTTTGCGGACTGCACAGGCTAATCTGGGATGACACTTTACGCACAAGCATTTTGCCCAGTTTTCTCAGAACGCGACACATATGACGCGCTCTTAGAACACTGGACTGCATGCATGTGCTTAAGGTGTCGTAAAATATTAGCCTGTGCAGTTTCCACAGCCGAATCAGGGATGACCCTTTCCGCTGGTATAGGATTTTTCATTTATAGAAATTTAAACAAAAATCCAGTTTAGATGGAAAGTATCGTTTCTGATAAGCCATAGCGGCTCTTCTGGGATGACACTTTACGTACATGTATTCAGACCAGGTTTTCCAGAGCGAGGCGCATATGTTTTATGCGTTTCAATTTGTGCAAATAAATTATTAGAAGAAAGTCATGCTGGTATTTCATAGGGGTTTACCGTGTTTTTCTTTGTAATTGTCTTTCTTTTACACCTTGATAATTTAAATATTCACTATACGACACGTACCAGTTAACATGTAAATATATATATTTATATATAGCAACGTATTGGTCAATAAGCTTATAATAATCTATTTGTTTCAGAGGATTAGGATATAAATAATGTGTCGTGTTTTGAGAAAACTGGGCAAAATGCTTGTGCTTAAAATGCCATCCCAGATTAGCCTGTGCAGTCCGCAAAGGCTAATTCGGGACGACAATTTCCGCTGTTATGGAATTTTTCGTTTAAATGATGTCTCTTCTGAGGGAAAATTCTGTTTAGGCGGAAAGTGTCGTCCCGGATAAGCCTGTGCGGACTGCACAGGCTAATCTGGGATGACACTTTACGCACAATCATTTTGCCCAGTTTTTTCAGAACACGACACTAATATAAGCATATTACCCCTCCCGTCTCACTGAAGTCTTCCACATTCAGCCTCTTTACTGCATATCCAAAACCACTTGTGTACACCGGGTTGTCGAACCAGCTGGAATACAAAGAGCCGCATTGCGTAGTGTCAATGGGAGAAAACCGAAATGCTGGTATGTCGAAGTCCTGGTTTAATCTGCCGCACTGCATCAGATGCAAAGGCACATTCTTGTCGGGAACTTGCGCATTTTCAATAGCGTATAATGTTGACATCACGCATAGTGTAGTCTCACACAATGCTGCGAATACGACCGTTTTAATACCGAACATTTTACTCTAATCTTACGATAAAATATATGTTATATCTGATCAAGCGGTTATTGTTTCAAATGTACTTGCGGTTAAATATTTACCAAATTATAAGCATTTGTCCAATATTCATTACATTTATCATCATACAAATGATTGATATCCACTCATTAACATTTTTTTAAATAAACTATGTCTGTTACACAACACTTTGGAGTTTAAATAGTTGCTTACCATGTATCCAGTAAAACATCTGTTCACAAATCGAAAAGTACCACATCTATTATTAAAAAACCCTATTCAGATTAATTGGCTAACAATGGCTTTTGAATTCATTAAGACGCTAGTTCTCCTAGATTAAACATCCACGTGGGCGACTTTGAAAAAGAATGTTATTTAATTAAAACATATATAGAAACTTGCTGAAACGCAAACATTCCCAACAGTGACATGCGGTTAAACATATTTACTAAATAATGTTAAATCGATGTGCTCAGTGTTATTTTGAAGGAGGTGTTTGCTTTCGCATTCGTTAATTATATTTTTAAATAAGTTTTAATGAATTAAGTATTCAGTATGCCAGTTTTGACCTCAGAGGCGTGACTTGAACAAACATTGAGAAGACCTCTTAACACTCATCCCTTGCTCTAGAAAAACAGGGCTTAATGCACGCGCGTAAAGTGTCGTCCAATATTAGCATGTGCAGTCTACACAGGCTAATCAGGGACAACACTTTACACTTTTATATAGAGAATAATAGGTTAGTGTTGATTATAGATCAGGTTTATCATGCGAGGCTTAGAAAACAAAAAGCACGAGCTTTGGCTAATATGGGGCGAAACTTTACGCACATGCATTACACCCCGTTTTCTCAGGGAGAGGCTCTATCTTTACACTCATTAGCAAGTCTTACGCATCAATTACAGTTTTCATAAATGCTCAATTTATAATAAACGGAGTTCGTGAACACTTGTTGAATGAACAAATAGATCATATTTTAATATATCAGAAACAGTCGTTTTCAAATTTGTCCTAGATTGATAGATGGAGATCGAGCCAACCACACCAAAAGGTCACCGTGGATATGGTGTCCGTCTAGCGGCCGGGATGTCACGGGTTCAATCTCCACTGTGGGAGCATTCTTTAGATCTCCCCCATAGACACCAAGTACTGGTTCTAGGCCCAGGAAACGGACTCGAGAGCGTTTCGATTAAGCCTCACGCTTTCGATGCAATCGAGCTAAAATAAATAGGTTTAAACTAAACCACATCAGCGCATGTTCATGAAGTATCAGAGCGTAATGGATGAATAATTTTAATCAAACAAAACACACACAAAAAAAACAATTTAAAAAAATTACAAGTTGATATTTTGAGCCGTTTATGAGGACAGTTTATTATAAAAGGTTTGCTTAAGAAGTGCCTTAGTGTGCGGGATTGTTCATGGTATCGACGCGACGATCAGGAACCATTTGTTTCTGTGTTTTTTTCTGTACTCAGAAAGTTCTAGAACACATCGTATTCTTTTCAATGAATACGTCCTTCGACTCCACAGATCATAGATCATAGACGTCCGAACGGAATATAAAATATAATATGGGAGGAGACCTCTTTTTTTCGCGTGTATAATTTTATTTTATCCGTAAGATATTACATACACACATACATGCATGTATTTGATGAGTACATCAACTAAGATATTCCGTAAGATATAACAAACATTCATGCAAGCATGTTATTTACAGAGTATTTTAAGTACATGTATTTGAGTAGAGCATACATAAGGTTATAAACATGCATTCATATACAATTTATAGTGTTTTATATTTCAAGAAAGATATGGGATGAAACCTTCCACCTATCTGTGTTTTGCTAACGTGACCTTCGGGAAACGGGTTGTTCAACTCTCATTTGTGTCGCGTTCTGAGAAAACTGGGCATAATGCATGTGCGTAAAGTGTCGTCCCAGATTAGCCTGTGCATTCCGAAAAGGCTAATCAGGGACGACACTTTCCGCTTTTATGACATTTTTTGTTTCAATGAAGTCTCTTCTCAGCAAAAATCCAATTTAGGCGGAAAGTGTCGTCCCCGATTAGCCTGTGCGGACTGGACAGGCTAATCTGGGACAACACTTTATGCACATGCATTATGCCCAGTTTTCTCAGAACACGACTCATGTTCTCTCATTATACGGAAGTATTTGTGCGCGTGTAGAGTAAAATAAACCCAAAATTAAGATGTACGAACACCGTAGAGCCGAACGTATTCATTTAAAAGAGATATAACTATTAAGTGACTTACCGGTTGAGAATATACGTCAATCTCTGACAAAAAACACCCACACATGTCAGTGCCCAGATATGATAAAATAAAATATTATAAAAATAGCGTTTAAAGTAAAGTTTAGCAGGCTATCTCATCAAATTGATTTGAACAGTTTTTCTTTGTAAAATGATACTAAAATTGTGCATAACGTTTTCGTGTGGAGTTTTTGGATTATTCACCTAAGCCAACTTTTAAGCTCATTTTTATACGTATAAACCAAAAACCATATTTTTTTGCATTTAGATGAAAGAGAAATGAAAGTTTTTTTCTAAACATTTTTAGGTGTAAAATTGTATGCGAAAACTTATTTATAGACCGATGGTAAATTACGTGTCCCTGGTGAACAAAACAACTCTGGCAATCAGAGTTGCAAGTCCCGAAAATGATATAATACATAGAGACATCTATGAAAATGCCAAAATACATAGAGACATGTATTAGAATTTAAGTTGTATAGGAAAAGGTAAAACATAATGTGCCTAAAAAATAAAAACACAATTAAATGTGGAGTATACTTTCCAAACATGAACTGGGCATTTGGCTTAATCCAATTTTTGAATACCAGTTTAGGAAAATGACACGAACATGTGCCTTCCTTTTGTATATAGAATCGTTATTTTGGCATCATAAATATAACATATTTTCAATTAAAATGAAAAGGTAATTTAAAATAAAAAAGATTGCTCTGTGTTGTCTATCCTCTTGTACATCTCATATGTGTAACTTCGATTATCTGACACTAATTATTAGTTTAAACATCTTTATTGGTTCACAATATAATACATAACAAACATGTGTATATAAAAAAATGATATGACTATTAATGGATAAGAATACAAGCATTTACGATGCTTTAATGAGTTCGTGTCCATGCTGGAATTACTGGAGAGGAAAATGCAATATGAAACCGGTAGTCATGTATTGATTGGAAAAAGGACGATTTTTCCGTTAGTTCATTATTAAAACATACACACATGCATATAGCTATAGAATACACAAAAAACGATTATCCAACTAATATAAAATTTAATGTGCCTTAATTTTATGTCATGTCGAACTCGAGACCCTAATATCAACNTCTGAGAAAACTGGGCATAATGCATGTGCGTAAAGTGTCGTCCCAGATTAGCCTTTGCATTCCGAAAAGATTAATCAGGGACGACACTTTCCGCTTTTATGACATTTTTTGTTTAAATGAAGTCTCTGCTCAGCAAAAATCCAATTTAGGTGGAAAGTGTCGTCCTTGATTAGCTTGTGCGGACTGGACAGGCTAATCTGTGACAACACTTTACGCTCATGCATTTTGCCCAGTTTTCTCAGAACACGACTCATGTTCTCTCATTATACGGCAGTATTTGTGCGCGTGTAGAGTAAAATAAAACCAAAATTAAGATGTACGAACACCGTAGAGCCGAACGTATTCATTTAAAAGAGATATAACTATAAAGTGACTTACTGGTTGAGAATATACGTCAATCTCTGACAAAAAACACCTACACATGTCAGTGCCCAGATATGATAAAATAAAATATTATAAAAAGAGCGTTTAAAGTAAAGTTTAGCAGGCTATCTCATCAAATTGATTTTATAAGTTATTCTTTGTAAAATTATACTAAAATTGTGCATAACGTTTGCGTGTGGAATTTTTGGACTATTCACCTACGCCAACTTTTAAGCTCATTTTTATACGTATATCAAAACCATATATTTTGGCATTTAGATGAAAGAGAAATGAACTTTTTTTTTTCGAAACATTTTTTAGTTTAAAATTGTAGGCGAAAACTTATATATAGACCGATGGTAAATAACGTGTCCCTGGTGAACGAAACAACTCTGGCAATCAGAGTTGCAAGTCCCGAAAATGATATTATACGTAGAGACATCTATGAAAATGCCATAATACATAGAGACATGTATGAGAATTTAACTTGTGTAGGAAAAGGTAAAACATAATGTGCCTAAAAATAAAAACACAATTAAAAGTGGAGTATACTTTCAAAACATGAACTGGGCATTTGGCTTAATCCAATTGTTGAATACCAGTTTAGGAAAATGACACGTACATATGCCTTCCTTTTGTATATAGTATCATAATTTTGGCATCATAAATATAACATATATTTTCAATTAAAATGAAAAGGTAATTTAAAATAAAAAAGATTGCTCTGTGTTGTCTATCCTCTTGTACATCTCATATGTGTCACTTCGATTATCTGACATTAATTATTAGTTTAAACATAGTTTTTTTGTTCATAATATAATACATAACAATCATGTGTATATAAAACAATGATATAACCTTTCATGGTTTAGAATACAATGATATAAACTTTCATGGTTTAGAATACAACCATGATATAACCTTTCATGGTTTAGAATACAACCAATCACAATGATATAACCTTTCATGGTTTAGAATACAACCAATCAAACAATGATATAACCTTTCATGGGTTAGAATACAACCAATCACAAAACAATGATATAACCTTTCATGGTTTAGAATACAACCAATCACAAAACAATGATATAACCTTTCATGGTTTAGAATACAACCAATCACAATGCTATAACCTTTCATGGTTTAGAATACAACCAATCAAACAATGATATAACTTTTCATGGTTTAGAATACAACCAATCACAAAACAATGATATAACCTTTCGTGGTTTAGAATACAACAATGATATAACCTTTCATGGTTTAGAATACAACAATGATATAACCCTTCATGGTTTAGAATACACAATAATATAACCTTTCATGGTTTAGAATACAACCAATTACGATGCTTATATGAGTTCTGTTCCATGCTGGAATTACTGGAGAGAAAAATGCTATATGAAACCGGTAGTCATGTATTTATTGGAAAAAGGATGATTTTTCCGTTAGTTCATTATTAAAAACATACAAACATGCATATAGCTATAGAATACATAAAACAAAGATTATCCAACTAATATAAAATTTAATGTGCCTTAATTTTATGTCATGTCGAACTCGAGACCCTAATATCAACTGCGATGTAATATTCATGATGTCGCCATGGCATCCATGCCGCTGCAAGCAGCGCTGATAATTTTAAGCCGTCAGTGGGAATTAATTAATAATGGTATCGAGTTTAAATTATCATATATAATCTATGTTCCTAGGGTTAATCATTCAGACTACAGAACGCAAAGCAGCCTGTGATCTCTCGTTATACCGTTATGAAGGAAGGAATCGAGGGGGCTATGTAAAATAGAACTTTTCTGAAGTGCACGGCGATCGGAATGTGGCGAACTTTGTGACGTTGCTCATTTTTATAACGGTTACGGGCAATTCAATAATAGTGATGGCGTACTTACGGGATCAGAAACTCTGCTCCGTGTACGATTTCTACTTATTTCATCTTGGAATCTCGGATTTACTGCTATCCGCGATCAGTTTACCTTTTTTCACGGCGCATATTATCATGAACTACACCTGGCCGTTTGGATACGCCATCTGTAAGGTGTACCTCGTGTGCGACTTTACGTTGTGTTTCCAATCCAAAATGATGATGCTGATCACCAGTTAAGATCGGCTGCTACTGATCCAAATGAGATCCTCCTACATTATCAGGATCACGCGGCGCATTGGCATTGCCCAGGTCGCCGGCGCCTGGCTCATCTCTTTCCTAGTGTACTCCCCTGCTATCATCGGCTGGGACGCCTGGGTGGGCTACTCAACGATAGAGGACGAATGCGACCCGGAATTTGCGTACGACCGTGTCTTCACGACGATCACGGCGTTCGTCGAGTTCATTATCCCATTCATATGTATGACGTTCGTAAATATTTTAATATACGTTAAAATAACTCAGCACTCAAAGATGAATCAGGTCAAGGGCAATACTGTGCAATCGGTGTCAACCATTTATTCGGATAATCGAACAGCGACAGCTGCCGCCATGCCTCCAGCGGCGCGGGACTTTGGCAGACGCCACCGGAAGGCGGCCAAGTTTCTCGCCATGCTTGTAGCAGCCTTCTTGCTCTCCTGGGCGCCCTATTCGATCACCACTTTGATCATATCGTTCTGTGATGATTGCGTTAGCACACGTTTATACGACTTTGTCATCGTTTTCCTCTGGATGAAATCCACCGTCAATCCGTTCCTGTATGCGTACAACAGTCCAAGATACCGCATGCACTTCAAGCGGTTCATATCATGTAACGGTAGGCTCATGTTCAGGAAAAGAGAACCTATCGTAAAACACGAAATCTACACCCAAACAAGCGCCAGTTAAAGCCTAACGAAACAATCATTCACCAAAAAATAATAATACAATACTACTGTTATCTCGGCTGATGAGAGATTAAGTAATGAGCCAGAGACGGAAACTTAAACATAATGGTGTATTTATCAATGAAAACTTAACGCGCCTCAATCTTCACGTCTTGAAGTATATAAAAAAAACATGAGCGACGAGGTTTAAGATGCCTGGACTGTCAACGACTCAATTCGTTATAAAGACAAGGCCGGAAAGTTCATAGTGGTTCGGTTTGAAGACTTCCAAGAGTGGATTGATCTACCGTGGCCATAAATTACGCTGGATCTTGGAAATAAACAAAAAACTGCACAAATGTGTAAATAATAAATAAGTTCATAAATATATATATAAATAAATATGTAAATACTAGGTAAATAAATACAAAAACGTTGTTGTTAAGACCCAATTTCTTACACTTACTATTGCCCTGTATATACAGTATACTGTTGACACAATCGACATTCTTAAAAAAAAACACTAAAAATAAACTGCAGTACACCATTACGAGCACATGCTGTATTAATGTCTACTTTGTTGTGGATCTCTTAAGTACTGAATACGTTAAAATATTGTCATGGTGAGCATGTACATGTTACATGTTGTACATTAGTTATAGTTAAACACTTATTACATTGTTGTTTATATTCTTCGTCACATCATCAATCTACTTATCAACAAGATGTGTTTGTGAAACACTATGTCCCCTTTTGAGCGATTTTGACCCATATATTTGACCTTTGGCCTTTAAGGATGACATTGACCTTGACATTCTACCTCCCCAAATGTGCAACTCTATGAGATACACATGCATGCCAAATATGAAGTTGCTATCTTCAATATTGCAAAAGTTATGGTAAATGTTAACGTTTTACGCAAACAAACAAACCAACAAAAAACAGACAGGCCAAAATACAACCCAGTATAGACTGGGGGACATAAAACATAATATAAAAACATATAATGAATTCATGCCTGAAATTATGTTGTATAATTTTGTTTTTCGAATATTAAAGATAACAGTGCATTATTGAAATTTAAAGCACATATCACAACCCCGTTTGTTTCTTTTACTGTTTTTCTACTTATGTAAGATCATATTATGGGGATTAAGTGATAGTGACAATACTTGTTATACATGCAATTACATTACTGTGAAAAGAGGTTGTGTTATTTTATGATATATATATTATAATATATTATTGTACATGTGTGCAGTGCTCCAGCTAGGATTTAAAAGGGGCAGGGGGCTTTTGTCAAAAGGGCACTTTAAAGCGCGTGGTATTTTTAAAAAAAGGGCACTTCCGAGCGCGCGGTTTTATCCGGAATGCTCCCTGTTATATAATTCTTATATTAATAATAAGTTTAACAATTTAATTTCCATTATTATTAAACCATGCGAATACAATGTCTGCAATGAGAAATAGATTAATAACAATGGAATAAGAGATCAATAAAATGTATTTTTTTATAAAAGGGCAGGGTGGGGCCTTGGATGGGCAGGGGGAGCTTCGGGAGGGCAGGGGGGGCCCCCTTCCATTTAGGCCTAGCTGGAGCACTG
>VMBQ01004618.1:0-77852 GCA_007657795.1 Dreissena rostriformis
AATAATTAGAATCCAATCTCTCTGAAATATTAAATAAAAGCTTACTTCAAAATAAACTATGTTGTAGATGTTTCTGAACCGCAAGTTGAGAATTGACGTGGAAAAGAAATCTCAACACGGAGAAGGTAGGTTCTTCCTGCTACCCCTCAGTGGCTTAATTTGATATTGCTCGAGACGACTGCAAGGAGGGTGGTGGGGCATGCATATTCGGGAGCTTACTGTGTTTAAGTGAGGTTAGTTGGAACTGATTTAAAAAATTGCGTCGCCATGGGGCGTGCCAGATATCCTTATATGGCTAAAGTGAAGCCTTGTTAACAATTTAATTGATTGTATCTCGGCCGAGTTTAAAACTGGGTCACGTGAGATAAACAAACTAGGTCACTAGTGAAATAAGTATAAATATAAGTGAAATTAACTAAAATGTAGGGTAATAAAACTGAAACAGATTTATGGATACTGTAATTATTATTTTTCAAGGAATTCTGAAATTGAATTTTGCATCAGTATGCAAACATTTTTTGCATAAAAATATGAGACTGTGTTTATTTTGTGTATATAGTAAATGCATTATTTTAGTAAAACAAATACCTTTGTAGGGTCCGGTAATGTTTTTTGGTAATTTCCAAGAATGTTGATCGGTTTAGGGGAAAATGTCTCATTAAGGTTGGTAAACCATGACATAAAGAGTCCATTTGTTCGTTTTGTGAACTAAAATTTAATAAGTGTCATATACTGTCAAAGTGCATCCTATCACTTGTGTTGATATTAATTGTACTTATCAGCATTCAGAAGGTTTTAAATACGAAAACAAGCAACTCAATTTGTTTGTTTCCATATCAATCATTATCCTGTATATTATATATATA
Source organism: Dreissena rostriformis (assembly GCA_007657795.1). Classification (NCBI taxonomy): domain Eukaryota; kingdom Metazoa; phylum Mollusca; class Bivalvia; order Myida; family Dreissenidae; genus Dreissena; species Dreissena rostriformis. Next base: position 867 of record VMBQ01004618.1, read on the forward strand.
TAAGTGAACAAATCATATATACATGAGCACAATATTGGTCATATCATCTCACTTCTTTCAACTATGCCACATGAGCCACGGATGTATATAACCGATTCGACCAATACATATATGATCTGACATGAGTTATATCTTACCATATTTTATTAAACGAGTTCAGGAATTTTGTTAGTAAGCGAGCCTTTGGCGAGCTTAGTAACGAAATTCCTGGACGAGTTTAATAAAATATGATATGAAATGACATTGAGTGTCAGATCTTTTTATCACATGCTTTTAAAATAAATAAAATACATCTTAATTTACCAAACAAATGCTGATAGATCTAAAAATTGTTTACTATCGTGACGTCATTTCATGTTGACGACGTCATTGCACCAAAATAAAGCCATTCGATTGGTTAGTTATTGATTCTGTAGCCAATGAAAACGCTTAAAAATGTTGTATTACACATGTGTATTACACATGTGTAATATAAAAAAATACGTAATGTCTGTATAACATTGAACACAGGGTATAGCATGTGATAAAATAATTTTCTGGACTGTGTATATATGTGTTATATGGCTTATACAAAAACAAATTGCATCTTTAAAAATGTATTTATTTACATTTTCTGCTTTTTATGTTATGTAATTGCCTTGAAATCATCTTATTTGTTTATGAAATACGCTGGATTTGTCCATGATAACATTATGGTATGGTTTGCCTGATATAGTTTGCGGCCTTATGTTTGTGTTAAGTAGTTAAACAATTTACAACGACATTTGTGGCGAGGCTTACAGTCATAAGATTAGTACATGCACTGCAAATCATAAAATCGTATGTCTTTTATTGACAAAATTTGCGAAATCGGTGTTAAAGAATAAACATAAAAAGTGTCACAACTTCGTCCCTATTGCAAAAATTGAGAGCTCACATTTCTTAGTTTAATTTGTAAGAATTTGCACTTTTATAATGAAAACGTCATCTCTTGACCAGATGGTGGTGTCTTGATCTCGTTCCAAGCCATAAAATGATACTTGTTTTGGTTTAAATCAAATTCGGTGTAAAAGAATAAACATAAAAAGTGTCACAACTTCGTCCCTATTGCAAAAATTGAGAGCTCACATTTCTTATTTTAATTTGTAAGAATTTGCATTTTTATAATGAAGTCATCTCTTGACCAGATGGTGGTGTCCTGAATTCGTGCCAAGCCACAACTAATAATTGTTTTGGTTAAAATCAACATATGAACGCAGAATTTTAAATGTACTTTGTTTTAAATTTTTTACTTTGAAAAATGTATAATAAGTCATCAACTATTATAATTTTATGAAAATATTACTTTAATTTTGGTTAATGCAGCTATTGATAGAAATTGTTTTAACGCATACGATGAAGATAACGTTCGCGAACTACAATAGAAACGTTCGTTGAGTGCACGTTTAAACGCGACGATCACGTTCTTACAGTAGTAATTCTCACGGTGCCTATACCATGTGACTTTTTAAGATCTGTGTTGGAAGAATAAAGCGCGAATAAGTATGTTTTCAGTAAAGTGCAACGGCGCGTTGTTATATGAAGTCCCCACACTGATCCGACAATTTTTCTCACCGTTCGAACGCGTGGTTGCACTTTACTGAAAAAAATACTTATTTGTTTAAAACAAATCATGATACCTATAGAAAACTCTCACGAATGAGCGGGCTTTCCACTTTATCCCATTAAAACGGTCAACTATTTAAAAAGACATCCTTAAAAATGTTTACTGGGTCGAGCTGTATTCTTCCAACACAGATCTTAAAAAGTCACTTGGTATAGGCACCGTGTTTTCTTTTGTTGATCTTACTTCACTTTATCGACTATTTGTCAGTTAACAATATGAACACACGTACGATCAAAGTAAAATTACATGTAAGCGAACGTTTTTTTTCCCGTTTAAGTTTAAAAAATTGACTTGAAAAAATTTGTTGGCAAAGGCTCATTATCGACGATAAAGCTGTAAATAGCTGTAAAACAACAAGCAACAGCTTATGGGATTTAAGCATTATTCTTATTACAGTAAATGGTCGGTACAAACATATATAATTGTAATATATGCTGCCAACAATCGTTAAGTAGAAACTGTAAGCAAACATCAACAATACCAATAACTGTTCGAATATAAATATAGGTGAATTGACAAAGTGAAAATCATTTAATTGTCTTTTGAAAATTATGAGCTCAAAGTTCTGGTATTTTTTTCGTGCTGCCGCATTCTTGTAGTTTGACGAAATCTCGAGACACCACTCGAATGGCATGACAGCAACACATGGGTTTGACGGCAAAACATTTCAGAAACGCGCGAGTACAAGTCTTACAAATGACAGTCTTTTAACAAGTTTGTTTATCTCCTAATTATTGCTAAGTTACTGAGTAAAAAAACACAAACTTTACAGAACAAGAAATTTACGCAGAAATACGACTTCAATATAACTTGATGCCATCATACAAGTAATTATAAAAATATGCTATAACAATTTTGATATAACGTAAAACATCATTATTGTGTACAAATGCATAATGGTGCGCACTACCCTAGATATTTTTAATTCGACTTCTGGATGTATAAACACATAGGTTAGTAAGGACATGCATTAACAGTTATACTGCTCATCTTTTAAATAATATTCACATGTTATATACACTAGCCTGTAGAGATAGTGCGGGACGTTGGCGAGTCGGGGTACGGAATACACCAAAGGCAACCGGTCACCGAAATCCTGCCCTGTGATAGGATTGTACTTATATTTTGAATAAGTATATAAATCGAGCGAAATTTTGGTATTTTTATTTGCTGGAGCTAGACTTTTGCGGTCGTTTTATAAATGATGTTTTAATGTTTATGGTGACAATGATTTAGTCTGTATTAGTAGCGATTTATTAAACTGTGTAGTGTTGATGCTCTATGCTGTTGTATGTTAGGTGCCTACAAAGTGGCGTCAGTATTATATTAATTAATCGGTATGTCAGTTGGGCAGTCAGTAACATAGCACTTATTGCAAACAAAAACTCTATCATTCCTTGACTCCTCCAATGTTTTTTTATATACCCGATCGATGATACCAATCAATACATAGGTCGCATTGAATCATATTGTTAACGCATTCGGGAAGATTACACAAACAGTAGTTATTTATTCGTTCGCGTTTCACAAAAGGCATTCTACGTTTACTTAATGTTTTTTGGGTGACCGGAAAAAGAGATATCTCTGTTTGCTCGAAGTAGTGCATCACGTGCGATATCCTTTTTAGAAGAATAATACATTATTTCGAATTCCAATTGCTTAGTGAGGCAATACTGGGAAGCAAAGGCAATGCATACGATATGAACAAAGAAGAAACACGCATACAACAATCAAACAGCGCCGTGACATTACCAAGGAAATAATAATTTAAGCAAATATTTATATTTGTTTAACGTGTTTTATTTGTAACACACCAAAAAAATAAGTATTAATTTGCTAATATAATACGTCATTTCCACACATAAAACTTAGCATTGCCCCCGTTTATACACGCGGACTTTTACAATTTGTCGCCTTCTATTTTTTCTAAACTAACGGTAGTATCGATAACATAGGCTAATATTTTAATAAAATATAAGATTAACACGTGTAGGGCAACTTAGCAATGTTTAATAATGGTTTAAATCCATGTTATTCAAGCGGTATCCCGTCTGCAGTTTCCTTCTTTGTCCATATCGTATGCAGTTTTCAGCGTTATCTTTATGGTCTGCGTTTTCTTGCATACGATATGAACAAAGAAGAAACACGCATACAACAATCAAACAGCGCCGTGACATTACCATGGAAATAATAATTTTAGCAAATATTTATATTTGTTTAACGTGTTTTATTTGTAACACAACAAAAAAATAAGTATTAATTTGCTAATTTAATACGTCATTTCCACACATAAAACTTAGCATTGCCCCCGTTTATACACGCGGACTTTTACAACTTGTCGCCTTCTATTTTGTCTAAACTAATGGTAGTATCGATAACATAGGCTAATATTTTAATAAAATATAAGATTACTACGTGTAGGGCAACTTAGCAATGTTTAATAATGGTTTAAATGCATGTTATTCAAGCGGTATCCCGTCTGCAGTTTCCTTCTTTGTTCATATCGTATGCAGTTTTCAGCGTTATCTTTATGGTCTGCGTTTTCTTGCATACGATATGAACAAAGAAGAAACACGCATACAACAATCAAACAGCGCCGTGACATTACCATGGAAATAATAATTTTAGCAAATATTTATATTTGTTTAGTAAACGTGTATTTTTTTTTCTCTAAACAGCGCCGTTAAAATAGCAAGGAAATAATAACTCATATATATGTTAGCAAATATTTTCTTTAACGAGTATTATTTTTACCACGATAAAAAATAAGTATTTGTTTGCAAATGACTAATTTATGAATATTTCTGTAAATATGTTACATTTACGATTTGACAAACGTGCCATGTTATATAAAAAGGCAAAAAAACATATATATTTCTTATCTTTTTTAATTGTATATGAAATTTCCACGAAAAAAACCCGAAGAATTACACCCCTAACATATAACCCGCGGACTTATTAACTTAACCCCGTTTAAAATATTTTCTTGTTCTTTTTAACTATCGGTTAGATCGATAATATATGCAAATATATTTAATAAAATATCAGATTTACAAGTGTTGCGCATCTTAGCAACGTGTAAATATTGATTTAAATCCATTTGATGTAACCAGTTTGCCGCCTGCATTTCCCTTCTTTGTTCATATCGTATGCATTTTTCAACGTTATCTGTATTGTATTCAAATTCCGTAACCGTTTTAGTGACCGCCTTTAATGTTAACCTCATCAATTCTAAACTTGACGTATCGCTCAATTTCTTATCAGCAACTATTTCGGTAGTTTTGTGTTTGAAGAAGTTGTGTATATTGGATCTAGGTTGTGGTTAAGGAAGACATTTGTGAAATCACTGGTAACAATTCTCTTAGAGTTTGTATTATTTGATTTGTATTTTTGTGGTAGTTTACCATTAAAGATTAATTACACAAATAATAAAAACAAAATATTTTAGGCAAATGCAAGAAATCAAACTTTTTCTGTTAATAATATGCAAGTATTCGATCATTTTTACAAAAGCCTGATGTAAAATTTGTTTTGAAGTTATTGAAACAGCATCTTTTCTGTATATTGAGCAGCTTATTAGTAAAAGTTACCCTTATATTGAATAAACACTATTTCAACACAAGTGAGGCATTTTACTAAGATTGTATTTTCCTATTACTAAGAGGTTTTTTTTTAGCAATAGAGCAAACATCGGAGCTGCAGAAACTCTATGAGGAGAGCAATTCTTGTTCTCATCCATTACTTTTACAACATAATAGCTATTATAAATATGCAATAATGAAAATTGGGATCACTGCCTTGGAACGGGTTACAACTGGTTTAAGGGCTAGCCGAACCTCACAATAACCCTGAATTAACCCATTTATGCCTAGCGTCTAGAAAAAAAGGCCTTGGCGAAAAACAGCGTAGACCCAGATGAGACGCCACATGATGCGGCGTCTCATCGGGATCTGCGCTGTTCGCTTAAAGGAATTTCCGTAAGATGTATTCTAAATATAGAAATAAATATACTAGACATCCCTGATTTTGGAAATAAATTGATCCAATTTAGAAGAATGGGAGAGTCCACTAGACATAAATGGGTTAATCACAAACTAAACCTCTGTCTTATGCAATCTCAATCAATTGCACAAATGCAGATGAAAAATGAAAACATGATGTCAAAACATAACAAGTGAACCAAACACTACACATATAATTTTAGTGTACTAGTGTTGTATACAACGAAATATAGTCCATCTAGTATAAGATCCTGATTTCTTTATATATTTTCTATCAGTCTGTTCAGTAATCATTTGAATGTGAATACACTAAACGTTTGTTATAATTTTGATAAAACCACGAAACACATCTTAAAACTAGACTAATTAACACATACTGTTGAAAAAGTTAATATAAAAAATAGGCCCCAAAAGTTTTCTGTACACAACATGTGAGGCATATTTTGCTACATGTTTACATATTTTTGTCTAAAAAGAGCTCATGTGTTTTGAACCTGAGAACAACATACATGTGATGGAATTTTCTTAAAAGATTCGATGTATAATACACTCAAGTTTTATCAGAAATATTGAATAAATTTCAAATTAGGGAGAAGGTTGTTTGTCACAATACCCTTTAAATACAGTGAGGACTAAACTTTTGGAGTCTATGCATATCACAATTTCACAATGAGGATTAAAGGTTGTACTGATCTTTTTTTATTTACCTATTAAACTATATGTGTGAATACAGCTACAGTAAACGATATGCCATTTGTATATTCGTTTATGCAGTAAGTATGAAGTTCTTTTTTCCATTTTCTTCTTGGTTCACACAATGCTTTGAGTCCAAAACACTTCAGTTATAGTTGTTCCCGGGATATTGTAATTATCTTCACGAGTAATTTATCTTCTATCTACTCAAACAACATCCGGTCTTAATCAATCATTGTTCTTTACTCAGTTTATTTATGACTCTTAATATTTGTATAACCAACATCTTGGTTGTATGTGCTTCTGTTCTGAAATCAGCTAATATGATTTTATGAAATTACATACTTCAATCTTCTTACCCTACCACTTAATGATATTTTCTACTTCAGTCAACTTTAATCACCTTAATTCAACTTTAATAAACTTCAATAGCACTGAAATTGCGAACTGCAAGGATATAATAACATCCCTTCTTCATCTACGTGGTACATCGCTGCAGTCAAACTTTACTATAGCGCAACGGGTGGTGAGGGAATAAGATAAAGAGTGAAAAATGGTAGTGAAAGAAGTGTTTGATAGTTAAACGACAGATGGACAGCAAAAAAGCGTCCCAAGCTACGTTTCCGCTCTCTTTCTAATGCCTGTCCGGCTACGGTGGCCACATAGAGGCTTGAACCTCAAACCGTACAGCATTGATGAGTCGGTAGGAGTTTCTTTGTAGCTTGTGCTGATGTTGTGTTAGAATATTATTGTTGCTAGTCCCCGCATGAAGGATACCAAGTCAAGGGATGCAGCAACTGAGGCTGGTAAGCAGTTCCATGTAGGAATTATTCTTGGGAAGAAGCTGTGTCTGTAGTACGATGTAGATGTGTCTGTAGTACGATGTAGATGTTGCTATCTTGATAGAATGGTTTGACCGTGTCCTGGTTGAGCTAGGGTAAAGATATCATGTGGCTGGGATGTCTATTAGGTCATTTGTTATCTTATAGATCATCGTCAGCTGGGCCTTGGTCCTTCTTGACTCCATGGTTTTCCACTGTAGGTGGTCAAGCATGGATGAGACACTGCTGATATTGTGAAAGCGGTTCGTCACATACCCGAATGCTCTTCTCTGGACCATCTCCAGATCATTTGGTCTTTCTTATATGGGTTCCAGACAGTGCTACCGTATTCCAGATTCGGGCGAACAAGGGAAAAGTATGCTGGACTTTTGACATCCTCGCTACATACTCTGAGGTTCCTTGGGAGAAATCAAAGTGTACCGTTGCCTTATTATTTTCTGGAAGTGCGGCCTCCATGACATATCCTTTGTCAGTTCCACCCAAGGTACTTGAATGCTTCCTCGCTTAAGAGTGTATGTTATTTGAGAGTGTAGTTATGCAGTATTGGTGAACGCTTTCTGCATACTCGAAGGATGCTGCACATTTCCGGGTGGAAAGACATTCCCAAGAGCTTGTACCATTCCCACAGCCGATGGAGGTCTTCTTGGAGCATTCTGCAGTCGCAATCGGAGTCTTTTGATCTTAAGACCACACTGTCGTCTGCAAATAGTCTTGCCTTGGATGACACTTTAAGAGGGAGGTCATTTATGAAGACCAGGAAGAGGATCGGTCCAAGGACACTCCCATGAAGCACTCCACTAGAACAGGATATGAAGTAGATCCATCTACAGCAACTATATGCGCTCTGGATGTCAGGAAGGCTCGGATCCATTCCAAGGTCTGGCCGTGTAAACCATAGTTGTGCAGCTTGTAGACGGATTTCAGTTTACTTGTCTTGCCACTTGTATTATTGTGTGTGTTTGATCAGAAAGTGTTTTTAACACATAAATTAACCACACTGGGTATTGAAGATAAACAAACTTTATGACACACAATAATTGTAACATAGGTTACAAACAAATAAAACAGAAACTAGTACTAATATATTGATTTCTTGGATTTTAATTTTAATTTTAAACAAGGGCTGTTTGTAAAACATGCATGCCCCCATATGGGCTGTCAGTTGTAGTGGCAGCCATTGTGTGAATAAGTTTTTTGTCACTGTGAACTTGACCTTTCACCTAGTGGTGGTGGTGGTGATCAATGTACCTATGAAGTTTCATGATCCTAGGCGTAAGCGTTATTGAGTTATCATCCGGAAACCATTTTTATATTTCGAATCACTGTGACCTTGACCTTTGACCTAGTGACCTGAAAATCAATAGGGGTCATCTGCGAGTCATGACTAATGTACCTATGAAGTTTCATGATCCTAGGCGTGAGCGTTCTTGAGTTATCATCCGGAAACCATTTTACTATTTCGAGTCACTGTGACCTTGACCTTTGACATAGTGACCTCAAAATCAATAGGGGTCATCTGCCAGTCATGATCAATGTACCTATGAAGTTTCATGATCCTAGGCCTAAGCGTTCTTGAGTTTTCATCCGGACACCATCTAGTGGACGGACCGACGGACCGACGGACCGACATGTGCAAAACAATACACGAATTTTCGAAAGGGGGCATACAAATCTGCTATTTATCAGTTGCAAATTTAGTCTCTCGCGCAATGGGATTATTACTTTTCCAAGTAAGGAGTCCTAGGACTCCAGTTTAAAAATCCTAGCGAGATCCCTGTAAGTTTCCATAACACTTATTTCGCCAGGCTATTACTGGTGTGTTAACCAATTTAAACATAAAAACGTTATTGCTTTGATTAGTTGTTATGAATTCAATCAAAACTCTTTGCCTGTACATATTTGTTTGCCAGCGCATGATCCAGCCTTATATAACGTATGGCATATTTGTTTACTGTGCATTATTAAAAGGATTGCACTATCCCTTCTTAGAGTTCTTAGGGATTGCATGGGCAGGCCAACATTACACAATTTGTAATGTTTTAATCTTATTCACGTTATGATTATAAGTAACACTTTCAGATACTGATTCATCATATACGGCCCCGACATGTACAAAGACAACAGAGCGAAACGGCCCAGAGCTAACAGGAAATTCAGGGGCCCAATGGACATTAAGAAGGTCCCTAAAGACCCACCATTCAGAGCCTTCATAGGCAACCTCTCGTACGATGCTACAGAGGAGGACATACAGGATTTCTTTGGCGAATCAGTAAGATTTGTTCGCAACATTTTGATGACAGAAAGATTCTTTTTTGTATGTTTGTTGGTATTTTATTAAAGATGTAATGTTGTCAGTAACAGCAAAACGTACAGGTAAATTAACCTGACTAGAAAATTGTATTTAACCCATTTATGCCTAGCGTCTAGAAAAAATGCCTTGGCAAACCGCGCAGACCAAGATGAGCACGCGGCGTCTCATCAGGGTCTGCGCTGTTTGCTTAAAGGAATTTCTGTAAGAAATATTCTAAATATAGAAATACATATACTAGAAATCCCTAATTTTGGAAATAAATTGATCCAATTTTGAAGGATAGGAGAGTCCACTAGGCATAAATGGTTTAAGTTCATTAAGTTCACTGTCATGATATAAGGTAATCTAATAAAATATTTTGAACAAAGAGTGAGTTTTGTCAGCGTCTTTCAAATAATGATGTTTGAATTTTTTTATTTTTTTTTTAATCCTATGTTGAATTATTTTCTAAATGTTTTCAGGTTGTGCGTGTACGACTTCAGGAGGACGATGGAAGGCCACGAGGGTTTGGATTCGTGGATTTTGAGGCCCGCCAAGCTCTCATAGATGCACTAGCCAGGAATAATGAGGCATGCGCATCATTGTGAATAATAATGTAGTTAAAATTGTCTATAAATTCTTCAATTACTTTCAAATAGTTCCATTATCCATGTCAAATATTATACTTAATATAAATGCTGTGCATAGAAAGGAAGTGTATTGCCACTAATTCAATGCCATGGTAGCATGCATATATCATGTTATTATTACCGTCTTTGTCCAGTCTACGATATCCATGTTATGCAACTTGTGCTGGATTCGTTATGGCGTCGAGATTTTATTTTCTGTATGTTGTTCATGTGTCAGATTCCAATCCTGGCAGTGTTCTTGAAATCTGTCAAAAAACGCTGGTAGTTTCAGTGACACTATAAGCAAAATTGCAATTCAATTATATCTCTAATATAAAATAAAAACTCACATCACCATGCGCTATGTTGTAGATGTTGCTTGACTGCAAGTTGAGGGTGGACTTGGCACGGGAACAACAATCACGAGGAGGTAGGTGCTTCCTGTCAGCTCACAGTGACTACCACTGATCTTGCGGCAGACATAAGCTTTGTGTTTTGGGATACCCATTTAATGGTATAGTTTTTATGGTATAGTATAGATTCAGGTCTTGTGACATGGCTTTCTTCCTACTGTCTTGGAAAATACCGTGGAATCACTAACTTTCTTGGAGGTTTAATTTATGCGCTTGCACCCTTGAGGGAAATTATAAACTCCGCGAATTTTGACAGATTGTACCATTTATCAGGTTGTTAACAAGTAACACATTTGTCATCTGTTTGTAGAATGAATAGTTCTTTAAATTACCATCTTTCTAAATTTTGCTATTTTTTTTAACGTGTTTTAAGGGTTTAAAAATTTAAACATAAAATATAACCTCATTTGTAGTTCTCCTTTAAAGAAGTGTGGGTATATTGTTTTAAGGTAGATGCTTCCTATCATCTCACAGTGGACGCCATTGATTTAGAGTTAGACATCTGTGTATTTGTTTGGGATACCAATTAAATGCTTAAGTATGGAATTAGGTCTGGCAGGAAAATGTTGGCATGTAGAACATCCCATTTCAACATGATAAGCTGTTGCCTTTTTTTGTTCAATATAAACAATTTATACCGAAGATTTTTTTTTCACAAGTTGACATTTTAAGCAAAGCATTAGCGCACCCGATGTGGAGATAATTTTAGAAAAGTATTTAATAAACAAAACTGTGTCAGTTTGTGATAATAGTTTTCAATGATTTACGTTCAATTACGAGTCCCCTTTGTGACGTGGACCGCGCAAATTATATTACTATTCCTAGACCGACTGGTGTACAAGATAAAAATCGTAAGTTTGCATTACACTGGTGTTTTGGCCAGATTTGGCGTTTAATCAGTAAATCTATGTGTATTAATTTTAATTAAAAACACATTTAAAATTGACTTTCCATAATTTTAAAACCGTGCGAATGTGCCCTGGATTGTATCCTATGTAGGCACAATTTGTATCACTCGAGGTCAAATGATTGCACAGTTGTGTATGCCTTTGGCTATAGAAATTTAATCTGCATTATAAAGGGGTTGTTAGAAAATGCATTTTTGATTTTTAAAAACATAAATTACCACGTTAAAGTTCAAAACCATTAATGTTTACACTAATATTTCGTGACAATATACTCCGGCTTATGCCTCCTTTTAAGACGCTTGGGTATACAGTCGAAACCCGATGGCTCGAACTCACCGGGACCGACAATAATAGTTCGAGCCATCCGGAATTCGAGCCATCCGATTACTAACAAAAGTCTACATTGGCACCTCCAGTTGAAGAGTATTAATATTGCCTTTACTCCGTACTACTTTCTGCTTTTGAATTAATAAGAACCACATATTTACTTATTATTTTTATTAACCAATATGTTACAAAATGTTACACATTCAAACAAATTTCATATAGTAAATTTATCAGCACGTTTTTACGTAGCAAATATACGGGTACATGTAACAGATTTAAACTTTATTGCTTTGATTATTTGTAAATACCACATTCACTAAAATTCTCTGCCTGTGCATATTTAATTGCAAGGTCATGATCCAACCATATATTGCAGCTTATTTGTTTACTGTGCAACATTAATAGCATTCCGTTATTTTCTTAAGGATTGTTGGAGCATGCATGGAAAGGCCTTCATTACATAATTGTGCTGCTCTTATCTGGTTCGCTTAATGATTATAACGTATACTTTCAGATACTGATCCATCCCATACGGTACCGATGAACAACAGAGCTAGGCAGCAAACAGCTCACACGAAATTCAGGGACCTAGGGAAGATAAAGACGATCCCAAAAGACCCACCATTCAGGGCCTATTTAGGCAACCTCTCATACGCTGCTACAGAAGAGGACATAGAGGATTTCTTTGGCGAATCAGTAAGATTTGTTCTCTACATTTTGATGACAATAAGATTCTTTTCTGTATATGTATGTTTTGTAAAAGATGAAATGTTTTCAGTAACAGCAAAACTTACAAGTTAATTCACACGACCAGTAATGTTCATTTAGTTCAATATCATGTTTTACGGTTAACTAATAAAATATTTGGAACTAACAGTAAGTTTTGTAAGCGTCTTTCAAATACTGATGTTTGTAGTATTTGTATTGTAATCATATGTGGAATTGTTTTCCAAATGTTTTCAGGTTGTGAGTGTACAACTTATGGAGGATGATGGAAGGTCACGAGGGTATGGATGTGTGGAATTTGAGACACGGCAAGCTCTCATAGATGCACTAGCTATGGATAATGAGGCATGCACATAATTGTTTAAATTGTCTATGAATTATTCATGACTTTCAAATCGTTCAATTGTCCATGTAAAACAGTATGCTATATCAATATAAATTATGTGCATAGAAAGACAGTGTATTGCCACTGATTCAATACCATGGTGTCATGCATATATCATGTCATAATTTACTTCTTTGTCTTGTCTACTTTATTCATGTAACGCAACGTGTGATGGATTTGTTATAGCTTTCAGATATATCATGACATTTTAATTTTCTGTATGTTAGTCACCATCTTTGATTATAAATCCTGGTAGTGTTCTTGAAATCAAACGCTGTTTGTTTCATTAAATCGACTATGAAATGACACTATAAGCACACATATTAAAATAATTAAAAGTCAATATATCTCAAATATAAAATAAAGCTAATATAAACATGAACTATGTTGCAGATGTTTCTGAACCGCAAGTTGAGGATTGACGTGGCAGGGGAATCTCAACAAGGAGAAGGTAGGTTCTTCCTGCCGTCTCACAATGACCGCAACTGATATAGCTCTATAGATCTTTTTTTTGGGGATACCCATTGCATGGTATGTTATAGAATCAGGTCTGGGATCAGAATTTTTTTTTTACCCTCTGGCTGGGAAATGCTTTGTTATCACTAATTTTCTTGAAGGTCTGCGCTTGCATCGTTGCGAAAAGTATGACCATCGCAAATATTCAGATTTTACCATTTGTCAGGTTCTCTACAGGTAGCACTTTCGTCCATCCGTGTGCATAGTTACTAGTTCTTTAAATTTCCATCTTTTGAATTTTTAAAACATTAATAAGGTGTTATCGCCGTATATTAAATATTCAATTCAGTTTTAAATATAGAAACTGGAAATGCGTTTTTGATTTCATGTTTTCAAATAACGTAATCACAAATTATTTTTTACAATTTTACTTGTTTGTCATAGTAATTTTTTGTTTTGAGGAAAAGCGCGCTCAAATAATATTCACATGTTAAACATCACAATTTCCACATTTTAATCTGGGGCGTTTTTAAATTAATATAAAAAGTAGTCACGAATTGTTGACATTATGTTGTGTTCACAAGTTTACATACTGAGCAACGAATTCGCGCGGCAGTTATGGCTTTATTTTAAGACAGTATTCAATAAAAAAAAAATGTGCAAAGGTCTACGTTAAATTACGATACCCATATATGACGTGGACCTCGCCAATTATTGTAAATTCTTAGACTGACCGGGAGACATCTTTATTGCAATTTAAAAAAATCATTATTTGGCATTACACCGGTGTTTTGCACGATTTGGCGTTACATAAGTAAATCGATGAAGTGGATTAAATTAAAAGATATTCAAAACTGACATATCGCAAAATAATACAGTTCAAATATGAACTGGATTTAATGTGCGCAACATGTGAACCCCTCTAATTCAAGGGATATTGCAGAAGTCTAAGTATTTGGAATGGGGAATTTCATCTTCATTATTTTGGAATTGTTAGAAAATGCATTTTGATTTGTTTAAACATAAATGGACACGAAAAAGTTCAACGCCATTAATGTTTACAACAATCTTTTGTGACAATTTACTCTTTTTTACTTTCGCTCTTTGAAGAAGCATGTTTGTATTGCTTTGCGCCTGTCCATTGGATAGTAGGTAGATAGGCATTCATCTTTTACAAATATCTTTAAAGATGTCTTGTTTACAAAGAACAAAGTCACTGTTTCATAACAAATACATATGGCTTGCTGTCAATTACTTGAGTTTGGATGGAGTTATTGTACTGAAATTGTGTACTTATATAGAATAAACTTAGACCTTACTTTGGATTGCATCTTGGGCTTGCCAGGTCAATGTCACTGTTACTCAAAATAGAAAAATGGTTTCCTGTATATAACTTATGTTACGAATGCGGTATTGCACTGGAACTGTGTCTGTAAGTTGCTTATATGCAAACCTAGCAATTGAGCTCATTTGGGGCCAGTCTTGTTAAGGTCAAGGTCAATTTAAATAAAAGTAGGACAAGACAGTGTTTTGCTAAATAACTTAAGTTTTAATGGCGATATTGTGTGTCGGTAGCTTACAAGTATACGTAGCCTTAGATCCCATTTGCGACCATTTAGGTCAAGATCAAGGTAACGTTTTCTAAAAATAGATGCTTCATGCACGGTCCCGATGTACAAAAGAGTGAGGCAGCAAACATCCCCCAAGAACGTGAAGAAGGTCCCAAACGACCCACCATTCACAGCCTTTATAGGCAACATCTCATACGATGCTACAGAAGAGGGCATACAGAATTTATTTGGCTATTTAGTAAGATTTGTTCTCTACATTTTGATGTATGTGCGTTTGTTTTTTGTTAAAGATGTTATGTTTTTAGTTACGACATAATTTACAAGTTAAATTAAAATGACCAGTTATGTTAATTTAGTTCAATATATATATAAGTTACTTGCGGCACGTTTTGTTATAGTCTCTTCTAATTATCATGGACCTGTGCAGATAACGGTGTTTGTAGTATGTGTAGTGTAATCCTATGTTGAATTATTTAAAATGTTTTCAGGTTGTAAGTGTACGACTAATGAAGGACGGTGGAAGGCCGCAAGGGTATGGGTTTGTGGAATTTGAGACACGGCAAGTTCTCCTTGGCGCTCTAGCCAGGAATGATGAGGTATGCGCATCATTGTGAATATTTTACATTATTTTTTTAAAGACTTTCAAAAAGTTTCATTGTACATGTTCAGTATTATACTCAATATAAATTATGAGCAGAGGAATGCAGTGTATCGCCACTTAATCAATACCATGGTACCATGCATATATCATGTTATGATTTATTTCTTTGTCTTATATACGGTATGCATGTTATGCATGTTATGCTGGATTTGATTTTGCTTTCAGATGTATCATTTATTGTTCTGTCTGTTGTCCATGGGTTTTATTCGAACCGTGGTAGTGTTCTTGAAATCTTTTTAAAATCTCTGTTTCTTTCAGGATGATGACTCGAAAGTGACACTATAAGCACAATAATTTAAATTCAATCCGTCTCAAATATAAAATAAAAGCTTTCGTCAAAATAAACTGTGTTGTAGATGTTTCTGAACCGCAAGTTGAAGATTGATGTGGCAGGGAAATCTCAACAAGGAGAAGGTAGGTGCTTCCTGTTACCTCACAGTGACTGAATTTGATATTTCTCGAGATGTCTGTCAGGGGGGCATGCGTATAGGGGAGCTGACTGTGTTAAAGTGAGGTAAGTTGGAATTTACTTACAAAATGGCGTCACCAGGGGGCGGGGCAGTTTTCCTTATTTGGCGATAGTGAAGCCTTGTGTAAACACACGAGAAGTCAGGACTTTGTCAAAATATTTGTTTCTGATTGTATCTCGGCCGAGTGTGAAACTGGGTCACGTGAGATAAACAAACTTGGTCACTAGGTCAAATTTAAGGAAAAGCTGGTAAACAATCTAGAAGTAACTTTTTAAGTCAAATCTTTATGAAACTTTGTCACAACATTTGTTCCAATGATATCTCGGCCGAGTTTGAAAATGGACCAGGGGCGGGGAAGTTTTCCTTATATGGCTGTTGGGAAACCTTGTTAACAGTCTCGAAGTCAACATTTTTGTTCAATTACATTAAACTTGCTCAGAACATTTGCTCTTATGATATTTGGACCAAGATAAACAGTCTGGTGAAAAACATGGCCGCCTGGAGTCGGGGCACCTTTTCTTATATTGCTATATTGATACCTAATTAACTCTCTTGAAGTCACATTTTTTTCCCAATCTTCATGAAACTAACTACTAATATTTATTCTAATGATATTTCAATTGAGTTCGAAAATGGTTCCCGTCTGTTGAAAAATATTGCTGCATGGAGATGTTTAGTTTAACTAGTAATATTGGCTAAAGTTCAACGTTTAACACAGGTTGAAGTTGCTTTTTCTAAGGATGATTACAACCATTTAAGAAATACTATGGTAGTGTGATATTGAAGTTATTTTTGTAGATAATAAATGGTGGTTAACGATGATGATGATGTCGATGATTGTATTGAATTTATCTAATTAAGGACGTATGCGGCAGTTTCAATGCAAATTTTCTTATACCTAGAATTTGATAATTTTTGGTATATAGCTAGAACCATTTGTTGTGGATAGAAAAATAAAATAAAAATCATGGGTCACCAGTGTTGTTATTGTTTTATTCGCACTTAAACAACATACCTATTTTAGCATAAGTATGAATTAAAAAAAGGCAAACACACACAAATCGAGTAAATTAGTGAAAAAACTGTCGAAAAAACTACTATCTCTCTGTTTATATTAAACTGATATAACTTAACTGCAAATTCATAAACAAAAATATTAATTGATTTTCAGGGCATTAATTTATCAAAAACAACAAAAACATAAATTCACATATGAAAATCAATTCTATGCATATTACTTTTTTATTATAAAAGTCTTTCCCATACCTAGATTTTGTCCAAACTTACCCAAATGTTTCTTTGTTTATTACTTTATACAAATATTAAAAGAAAACATAGGTCACCAGGGTCGTTTGTTAACAACCGAAGTTTATCTGCATGTAGTAAAATACAATTTAAAAACAATCAAAACAATGTACATGATTAAGTTCAAAACAAATTCTAGTACATGTATGCCAAAGCAAAAGTAGAGTTAGATTTAAATTAAACACAAAACATGTCTATCCGGATTCGTAAAAGTAGGTTAATGTAGCATCCAAAACAAGATGTGAGCAAAACATTTCCAGGGGCATATCAACGATATCAATTGTAATTCTTTACACGACTTGACCATTGTTTGGCTGTATGCCAATGTAAAAAAGTAGATTTACATTTAAATGAAGACCCAAATAATTAATAATATGTATCGAGATCAGTTACAGTAGGCAGTATCCAACTAAAAACAATATGTATATAATACACTTAAGGGGGTACATCAACGGTATTTATTATTATTCTTTACATGACTTGACCAATTCACGGCATTCCATTGTTATGCATAAACGTATCTTTTAGCAGGTATATATTATTGGAATTGGTAAGAAAATGTATACGCAAATCAATATAAACACACAGTTAATGTATGATATAACCATACCATCGGTATCTTTCATAAGTTTTTTTGTGGAAATTATAATAACCTATAAGTTTTTGATACGCCACTAAAATGTAATTATACTGAAATCAATCTTGATTTTTTCATGTTTACATGGACTGATATTTTTTTAAGTAAATCATACATTTTTAGGACGTTTTGATAATGTTTGATTTTTTTGTTTGTTACTCATAGAAGTATATATGTGTGGGTAGTTTGCTACAGCTATCTTTAGCCGGTATCAAAATGAAACAAAAATCAAGGATCGACAGTGTTGTATATTTTTCAATAAATATTACGACTGTTTCAATGTGTGTGTTCACGTCTTAAATATGCCATACATGACAACATTGAGCACAACAGTGAGAAAACTTTTGAAAATAACGTATTCCTCTACAATAATTTATAACTATGATTTATATTTAATATTGGTTTCCAGATTTTCAACATAAAAAGTCCCACAATTTATATAAAACAAATANAATATTACGATTGTTTCAATGTGTATGTTCACGTCTTAAATATGCCATACATGACAACATTGAGCACAACAGTGAGAAAACGTTTGAAAATAACGTATTCCTCTACAATAATTTAGAACTATGACTTATATTTAATATTGGTTTTCAGATTTTCAACATAAAAAGTCCCACAATTTATATTTTAACAAATATGGGCCTTATCAAGTTCCTGCATGCTACACGTGGTTGCATGGCGCGTCTTTATTAGTTCAACTTGTCATTAACTTTAAAGAAATAGTTAACAATATTTAAGTAGAATGGTTAAGATGCAGGGAAAACGTTCGTTTTCTTTGATGTGACTTGTTTTTTTATAATGTTTTGCACATGCGGTACTCGAATGTTTTTAAATACATTGATTAACGATCGGACATACTGTAATTATCTTGTTGTTCATCATATTTTTTCCTACAATGGCTAACAAATAATAAACAAAACATTTGTTTTCTAATCAAATTTATCAGAGAAAAATATGATATGCGAACGAAAAACACAATAATATTCGCGTGTATCCAGTTGCACGTCGAGCAAGATGCAACCCCAGCCGCACTTTAACCAGAAGTATAAGAGCGTCTACGTTTAATTACGAGTTGTCTTTTTGACGTGGACCGCGCCAATTATTTGTCTATTCCTAGACCGACTAGGGTACAAGAATAAAATCGTAAGTTTGCATTACACTGGTGTTTTAGCCAGATTTTGCGTTTAATCAGTAAATCTATGTGTTTTAATTTTAATTTAAAACACATTTAAAATTGACATTCGAAAAATTAAAACCCGGCGAAAGTGCACTAAATTGAACGTGCATGAAAATTTTATCCCAAAAGTTCAAGTGATTTCATATGTGTGTATGCCTTTGGCTATATAAATTTAATCTGCATTATTAAGGGGTTTTTGGATTTTTGAAAATATCAATAAACACGCCAAACCATTAATGTTTACACTAATCTTTCGTGACAATATACACCTGATAATGCCTCCTTTGAAGACTAGTGGGTATATTGATTTGCGCCTGTACGTCGGTCAGTAGGTAGGATGGCACTCATCTTTTACAAATATCTTTAAATATTTTTTCTTTACACAAGAACAAGGTCTCAGTTTCTTAACACAGACAAGTGGCTTTCTCACACAAACTTTAGGTATTGAACTGAAATGTTGTACGTAGGTAGATTAAATGCAGACTTTGCTTTCGATTGTATTTTAGGCTTCTCAGGTCAAGGTCACTGTAAATAAAAATAGAAAAATGGTTTCCTTTCATTTGGACTGCGGTATTGCTCTGAAACTGTGTGTGTTGTTTGCTTATATGAAGACTCATTTGGGGAAAGTCTGGTTAAGGTGATTGCTAATTAAAAATATGTTTCTGCTCAATAAATTTAGTTTGGATATAGATAGTGTTGATAGGTAGCTTACACCTATACTAAGCCCCTCATTCCATTTGCGACCAGTTGGGTCAAATTCAAGGTTACTGTTTCTAAAACAAACGAGTAACATTTTTCTCTAAATAGTTTAAGTATAAGTTGTGTATGTTGTTAGCTTACATGCAGACTTAGCTTTGAGTTGCATTTAGGGCTTGTTGGATCAAGATCAAGGTCAATTCAAATACAAAAATCTGTTTTCCGTTTAAGAACTTAAGTTTGGATTAAAGTATTAAGCTGGAATTGTGTGTTTGGGTAGCTTACGTGCAAACATATAGTGGGGTTGATCAATTTGTTTTAATTATTATCGTAAATCTTTGAAAATCTTGTTTCGTGGCGTTGCCATAAATCTGGTTATTAAAACAAAGAATTGCACTAATATATGATTTGTGATATTGAATTTTACATACATCGGTGAATCATAAGTTTAACTTTTAGCTGAAAATTGTAGAACGACCCATACCGAGAATTTGCATGTTCTACAACGTCGAAGGTGGTTGTCGGAATGACTTTCAGAGCAAAGAGTGTCCTTATCTACATCTATGCAAACATTATGTGATGGATGCGTGTAATTTCGGTGCAAGGTGCAAAAGG
Source organism: Dreissena rostriformis (assembly GCA_007657795.1). Taxonomy (NCBI): domain Eukaryota; kingdom Metazoa; phylum Mollusca; class Bivalvia; order Myida; family Dreissenidae; genus Dreissena; species Dreissena rostriformis. Next base: position 21,320 of record VMBQ01004618.1, read on the forward strand.
AGCCATAACCTGACGGATCAGGGGGTTTTGTCTATACTAGAGAGCTATGGCATAGAAACCAAGAGAACGTCTAAGGAAATTCTTGCAGATCTGAAAGAGATGTTCCAGAATGATGATGGCAGCGATTCGAAAAGCATTGAATCAGCACCAGAAAGTGTTTTAATTATATATGAAAGGTATTTCATATTTTATATAATAATTAATGTTATCTCTTTTGTTTGCTAATATTTGATTGATATTGGGTGAATAAGAGCTGGCACTAAAATTCACAGATGAGAAGTATTTGCCTAAATCTTAGGTGAATATGTTTGCGATGAAAATACATTGTGTAATGGAATGGACCTAAATTGACAATGACAAAGATTTAAAAGTACCATAGTTAAGTCAGAACATAGTAGACAACCATACCAGTGGTTGCTAGAAGAATATCAAATGATTGTGGTTTTCCGATGGGTTTATGGCACGAGTTGATTGTTTCAAATTGTATTTCACGAGCCTGCGTAACAAGCGGAATAAAATTTTGAAAAGTCAAGTGCAATACAAACCATCGGGACACCATAACCATGAAATATTCCTTTACTTATATACCCTCTTATGATAAAAACAGCGTAACAATCAGCAACTCAACAAAAAAAATAAAGTGTAAAATAATAGTATAAAAATGTGCATTTAAATATTGTACAAAGATAACAAATTTTTATTTAAAAACATAATAAACTTGATTCCAACATTTTGAAGTTTTTGTATAAATGAAATATTTTCCGCCCCCCTCCCCCCCATTTACATTTCTGAATGATACTGGAACGATCTTCTTAAAATGTCATTATGTTGCTAACATTGTCAATCTTTTTATAGGACCAAGCTTGCAAGTGCCAACGGGTTGAGACATTTGTCAGAGAACGATCGAGGACAACCATTCCAGGGAAGTCTGATTGGACCAGGTTTGTAAAGCTGTGTTTTTTTCACCATTTTGGGAATGGGTCCGGGTCCCTTTGGATTGAAAAAAAAAATTGGGCGTTTTAACTAAAATTGGAAAATTAGTCTTGTTGTTGTTGTTTTGCTTACAAATTCTTCAAAATTGAGAATAAAAGTGTTTTCAATATTATATTTACTAGGGTTCAACTTAAAGAGCTAGATGGGATTTTAATGTTGAGATCTTAAAACAATATATCATATTTGTATGCCCCCTTTTTAAAAAAGGGGGTATATTGTTTTTGGCCTGTCTGTCTGTCTGTCATTCTGTCTGTCTGTCTGTCTGTCCAAAACTTAAAAAAATATTAAAGTTTTGTCATAACTTTTGCAATATTAAAGATGGCAACTTCATATTTGGCATGCATGTGTATCTCATGGAGCTGCACATTTTGAGTGGTGAAAGGGCAAGGTCATCCTTCAAGGTCAAAGGTAAAAAAAATAATCAAAGCGGCGCATTAGGGGGCATTGTGCTTCTGACAAACACATCTCTTGTTTGAAACTTTAAATTGGGAATGTTTAGGTCCCATGTTAAAATACATATAATATATACGGCTTCGAATTTGAACGAAAAAAAAACACTCTAAAGAGTAACAAAATACTGATTGCATCTCAACATTCTTAAGCGAGTCATTTCATATCATATCATAGTCAGCATATCATGTTGATAATGGCTTAACATAACTTGATAGTTGAAATCATTATAAGTCTACCTAATAAACAACACAAAAAGTCTTAAGATACAAATTGTTCATCATTTACCTTTTCTTCTAAATAGTTTGAGTTTTACCTATGGGAATTGTTCTCAAGTTGTGTATGTTGGTAGCTTACATGCATACTTAGCTTTGGGAAGCATTTTGGATTGGATTGATCAATTATTTAATTAATGTAATAAACCGTCGATTTTTTTTCGTGGCGTTGCCATTAAAACGTTATTGCTTTTATTATTGGAAAATATGAAATTCACTCGAATATCTCTGCCTGTGCATATGTGTGTGCCAGGTCATGATCCAACCATATATTGCAGCATATTTGTTAACTCTGAAATATTAAAAGCATTTCCTTATCTCCTTAAGGGTTCTTGGGATATGCATGGAAAGGCCTACTTTACATAATTGTGCTGCTTTCATCTGGTTCAAGTAATGATTATTAGGTACACGTTCAGATAGGGAGATGAAGAAGATCCAAACATACCCACCATTCAGAGCCTATATAGGCAACATCTCATACGATGCGACAGAAGAGGGCATACAGGATTTCTTTGGAGAATCAGTAAGATTTGTTATGTACATTTTGATGACAGCAATACTCGTTCTGTTTGAATGTATGTTAGTATTTTGTTAAAGATGTAATGTTTTGAGTTACGGACAAACTTATTAAATTAAACTGACAAGTAATTATATATATATACTTGTTTGGGGGATGAATAGAAAGGTTTGTACGTCTCTTCTACATGTATGTATCAATGACCTATGCCATTAAGGGTGTTTGTAGTTATTTGTATTGTAATTATATTTTGAATTATTCCAAATGTTTCCAGGTTGTAAGTGTACGACTGTTTGGGTCCGGTGGAAAACCACGTGGGTATGGATTTGTGGAATTTGAGACACGACAAGCTCTCATAGACGCACTAGATATGGATGATGAGGTATGCTCATCATTATTTTAATTGTCTGTGCATTCTTCACGACTTTCAAATAGTTCAATTTTTCATGTTAAATATTTTACTCAATATAAAGTATGTTCCGTACATAGAAAGGCAGTGTATTACCACTAATTCTATACCATGGTACCATGAATGTATCATATTATCATTTACTTCTTTGTCTTGTCTTCGATATCCATGTTACTCAACTTGTGATGGATTTTTTTATTGCTTTAAGATGTAGTATGACATGTTATTTCTCTGTATGTTGGTCATCGGTTTGATTCGAACACTGGTGGTGTTTTTAAAATCTTTCCGAAATTGCTGTTTGTTTAAGGATATTAATTTGAAAGTGACACTATAAGCACAATACTTTAAATTCAATAAATCTAAAATATAAAATTAAATCTTACATCAGTATGAACTATGTTGTAGATGTTGCTGGACCGCAAGTTGATGATTGACGTGGCAGGGGAATCTCAAATAGCAGAAGGTAGGTGCGTCCTGTCATCTCACAGTGACTTTCATTGATTTAGCTGAAAACATTTTAGTGTTTTGGGATACCCATTGAATTGTATCTTATATAATCAAGTCTGGAATTAGATACTTAAAAGGATTTCTTCCTACTGGCTTTGGAATAACTAATTTTCTTGAAGGTCTATTTTCCGCGCTTGCGTCGTTGCGGGAAAGACCACCACGAATATTTTCAGATTTTACCATTTGTCAGGTTCTCGACAGGTAACACATTCTTTCATCCGTGTCCAGAGTGAATAGTTCTAAAATTGTCCATCTTTCGAATATTGCTATCCTTAATAAGGTTGCATATTGAAAACATCACATTTGCCACATTATAACCGAGGGTGTTTTAATTCAATTAAAAAAATGTTCCGAAATGTTGACATTATGTTTTACAAAAAAGTTTACATATAGAGCAAAGAATCAGCGCGGTCGATGTTGAGTTAATTTAAAGACAGTATTTAATTTACAAACCTGTGATAGTTTGACAGGATGTGATAATAATAATCATTGGACTACGTTGAATTATGGGACCCTTATTTGACGTGGATCACGCCAATTATTGTCTATTCTTAGACAGACCGGGTACGTGTTTATTGCAATTGCACTGGTGTTTTGCTAGATTTGACGTTTTATAAGTTAATCGATGAATATTGGATTTAATTAAAAAGATTCAAAATTGAGATTCCGAAAATTGAAAACTGTTCGAATATGTCCTGGATTTAATATGCGCAAAATGTGTACCCCTTGAATTCAAGGGATATCGCAGACGTCTATGCATTATTCAATTTATAAAATGCCTTTTGAAATTTTGAAAACCAAAGTACATGTAAACACGAATCAAATCAACACAACTAATGTATACAACAATCTGTCGTGATAATATTCACCTGTATATGTCTTCCTTTGAAGAAAGCGTGGGTGTATTTCTTTGCGTCTGTCCGACGGTCGGTTAGTAGGTAGGCATTCATCTATAATACATATCTTGAAATAATTCTTGTTTACAAAAGGACAAGGTCCCTTTTTCTTAACATAACCACATTGCTTTCTATAAAAAAAAAACTTGAGTTTGGATTGAGGTATTGTATTGCATTAAGTACGTAGGTGGATTAAACCCATACCTAGCTTTGGATAGCATTTTGGGCTTTTCAGGTCAAGGTCACTGTAACTCAAAATAGAAAAATGGTTCCTTGTATATAACTTTAGTTTGGATCGCGGTATAACACTGGATTTGTGTTTTTTAATTGCTTCCATGCAGACCTAGCACCGGAGCTCATTTTGGGGCAGTTTAGTTAAGGTCAATCTCACTGTTTATAAAAACAGAAACAGGCATGTTTCTGCTAAATAACTTGAGTTTTAATGAAGATATTGTGTGTCGGTAGCTTACACGTATACCTAGCCTGAGATTCCATTTGCTACCACTTCGGTCAAGATCAAGGTGACTATTTATAAAAAATATACCTTTTCATCTCAATAGCTTGAATTCGCACGTGGGCATTGTTCACAAATAGTGAATGTTGGAAGCGTACATGCATACCTAGGTTTGGATTGCACGTGGGACCAGTTGGATAGAAATCAAGGTCACTTAAATGGATGAACTATTTTCCACTCAATAACTTAAGTTTGGATGAAGTTATTGCGCAAAAATCGTGTATGAAGGCAAACACAGCGTTGGCACGAACACTAATTTAATTAATATCTTTAAACGTTGAAATCTTGTTTTGTGGCATTGCCATGTGTCTGGTTATTAAAACAAAAAATGAACTTATGTATTATTTTTTTTAGTTTTTAAATGATTGATTATTTATTAGTGGAAAATTAAGTCGCTCGCACAATTGGACTGTTTTTTTTTTATCATGACAAGAAGTCTACGGAATCAAGTTTTAAAGTCCTAGTGAGATCCCTGATATCTGACTAAACACTTTATTTGCCAGGCAAGTCGTGGTGCATTAACCAAAACCATTAAAACGTTATTGCTTCGATTATTGGTAAATATGAAATTCACTCAAATATCTCTGCCTGTGCATATTTGTTTGTCAGGTCATGATCCAACCATATATTGCATCATATTTTAACTCTGCAATATTGAAAGCATTCAATTATCTCCTTAAGGATTCGTGGTGAATGCATGGAAAGGCCTACATTGCATAATTGTGCTGCTTTAATTCGGTTCACGTAATGATTATAAGGTACACTTTTAGACTCATCCTATACGGCCCCGATGAACAAAATGGCTAGGCAGCAAACAGCTAACACGAACCTCAGAAAAAAAGGGGAGATGAAGAAGATCCCAACAGACCCACCATTCAAAGCCTATATAGGCAACCTCTCATACGATGCTACAGCAGAGGATATGCAGGATTTCTTTGGCAAATCAGTAATATTTGTTCTCTACATTTCGATGACAGTAAGGTTATTTTTTGTATGTATGTTTTGTTAAAGATTAAATGTTTTCAGTAACAGTAAAACTTACAAATTAATTAACCTTACCAGTAATGTTTATGTAGTTCAATATCATGTTTTACGGTTAACTAATAAAATATTTGGATCTAACAGTAAGTTTTGTAAGCGTCTTTCAAATAATGATGTTTGTAGTATTTGTTTTTTATCACATGCTGTACCTTGTTTTCAATGTAATACAGACATTACGTATTGTGTTATATTACACATGTGTAATACAACATTTTTAAGCGTTTTTATTGGCTACAGAATCAATAACTAACCAATCGCATGGCTTTATTTTGGTGAAATAACGTCGTCAACATGAAATGACGTCACGATGGTAAACAACTTTTAGATCTATCAGCATTTGTTTGGTCAATTAAAATGTATTTTATTTAGTTTAAAAAAAAACTAAAAAAAGATCTGACCACTTTGTCATATCATACCATATTTTATTAAACTCGTCCAGGAATTTCGTTAGTAAGCTCGCCAGAGGCTCGCTTACTAACAAAATTCTTGAACTCGTTTAATAAAATATGGTATGATATGACAACTCATGTCAGATCCTATATGTAATCCTATGTTGAATTGTTATTCAAATGTTTTAAGGTTGTGAGTGTACGACTTATGAAGGACGATGGGAGGCCACGAGGGTATGGATTTGTGGAATTTGAGACACGGCATGCTCTCATAGACGCACTAGTAGATATGGATAATAAGGCATGCGCATAATTGTTAAAATTGTCTATGAATTCTTCATGACTTTTAAATACTTTAATTTTCCATGTTAAACAGTATACTATATAAATATAAATTATGTGCATAGAAAGACAGTGTATTGTCACTGATTCAATACCATGGTATCACCCAAATATCATCTCATCATTTACTTCTTTGTCTTGTCTACGATATTCATGTAATGCAACGTATGATGGATTTGTTATAGCTTTTAGATATATCATGACATTATATATTTCTGTATGTTAGTCATCATCTTTGATTCGAACCCTCGTAGTGTTCTTGAAATCCAATAACGCTGTTTGTTTCATTATATTGAGTATAAAATGACACTTCAAGCACAAATATTAAAATAATTAAAAGTCAATATATCTCAAATATAAAATAAAAGCTTATATAAACATGAACTATGCTGTAGATGTTTCTGAACCGCAAGTTGAGGATTGACGTGGCAGAGGAATCTCAACAAGGAGAAGGTAGGTTCTTCCTGCCATCTCACAATGACCGCAACTGATAGATCTTTTTTTTGGGGGGGATACCCATTGCATGGTAAATTATAGAATCAGGTTTGGAATCAGATATTTTCAAGAATTTCTTCCTTCTGGCTGGGAAACGCTTTGTAATCACTAATTTTCCTGAAGCTCTATTTCCCGCTCTTGCATCGTTGCGAGAAAGTCTGACCATAGCAAATATTTTCAGATTTTACCATTTGTCAGGTTCTCTACAGGTAACACTTTCGGTGTTATCAGCGTATATTAAATATTCAATTAAGTTTTAAATATAGAAATTGGAAATGCGTTTTTTATTTCATGTTTTCAAATAACGTAATCACAAGTATTTTTTTTTACAATCTCACTTGTTTGTCATGGCAATGTTTTGTTTTGATGGAAAGCGAGCACCAAAAATATTTAACATGTAAAACATCACGATTTCCACATTATAATCGGTGGCGTTTTTAAATTAATATAAAAACTTTGTAACGAGTTGTTGACATTATGTTTTTTCACAAGTTAACATACTGAGCAAAGAATTCGCGTGGCAGTTGTGGCTTGATTTTAAGACAGTATTTAATCATCAAAAATGTGATTATAATTAGCAAAGGTCTACATTTAATTATGATACCCCTATTTGACGATTTGTTTTGTCGATAGGAAACGTGCATTTGATTGGACTATGGTATAAGCTTTATGACGCAGGTATTAACCGTTCATTTTTAACAATCATTAAAGACATGTATACTCAAGTTAAATGCTGTGTAAAAAAGTGTAATTCATACTCAGATTTCTTTAATTGTGTGATTGAGCACAAACAGGGAGAGGGATTATCGCCGGTGCTGTTTTTTTTCTCTTTTTAGATGACCTTGAACTCTTTTTACAACCAAACCTCAAATCGGGACTGTCATATGATGACTTGATATTTATGCTTTTTTGCTGATGATATTGTAATATTCGGCAAGTCTATAACTGACCTACAGCAAAGCATTAACAATTCAAGTGAATATTGTGATCTTTGGGGGCTTGCAGTTAATATAAGTAAAACTAAGGTAATGGTATTAAGAAGAAAAGGACCGTCTTTTCACAATGAAAAGTGGTCATTTAAAAGTGAAAATTATGATATAGTTGATGACTTCAACTATTTAGGAACAGTATTTCATTACACGGGTTCGTTTTCACTCAACGCTGAATCCCTTGCTGGAAAAGGTCTTAAAGACCTAATTTTTTTAATGAATAATCTAAAAATTCTAGATATTAAACCCAAAATTGCTCTCCAACTTTTTGACGCATTCGTGGGTGCGACCTTAAATTACGCGTGCGAAATATGGGGATTGGACAAGTGAATTTATTTAGAACGAATACATCTAAAATTATGTAAAATTCTCCTGGGTATAAAATCATCTAGCAGCAGTATGGGAGTATACGGGGAGCTGGGAAGGTATCCACTTTACATAAACAGAAACGTCCGTATAATAAAGTTCTGGTGTAACTCATCGAATCAAATAACGTAATCATATCTAAATTGTATGAACGATTCAAAAGTATGAAAAATTGTAAAAGTAATTGGGCTCTAAATGTTAAGAAACTATTGGATACTTACGGTTTTTCATACGTTTGGTACAATCCCTCTTCTGTCAATCTCGATACCTTCCATATCGTTTTTAAGTCCACTACGGTAGATGTTTTTAAACAATCTTGGTACAATTCTATAAATAATAGCAACTCATTAATGACCTACAAATTATTTAAATGCACGTTGGAATTCGAATCTTATCTTGATAATTTGCCATAGAAATTGCGAAATTGTCTTTCAAAATTACGAGTAGCATCCCTCAAACTAGCCATTGAAACAGGTAGACATAACAATATAGAACGATCTCAGCGCTTATGCACAAAATGTCAGGTTAGAGATATTGAAGACGAGTACCATTTTATTATGATATGCCAAGCCTTCAATTCACTTCGAAAAGAATATATCCAAGCGTACTTTTATAAAAAAACAAACAAACAAGTATGTTTAAATTCGTTGAATTAATGGGTACTTAAACAAAAACCTGAGCAAGTTTATATGTTGAGCATTAACACATGTTCCAACTTAACTTATTCTGGTTATACTTGTTCAAATATTAATTGATTATTTCCTCTTCATCTAACCAACTGTTCTTGTATAAGTCGTTTATAACTGTATTTTGTTTATGGTTTCCATCCTCCGACATTTGTGTACAATTCAATGATTAAAATACTTTTATTCAATCATCTGTATATGTATTTTGTTATTACAAAACAAACCAAATTCTTGTAAAATTAAATATTTAAATACAATCTATCCATCACTTGTACTTGTAAGTTGAACAAAACTCTTCATGACTATTTTAAAATCTCGTTTAAAGTGTATACAATGTATAACTGTACTGTGTTTATTGTTTTCATCCTCCAATTCTTTCAGTACAATTTAATAATTAAATTTCTTTTATTCATCATTTATATATGTTTATCTATCTAGCAAAACTCTAATATTGTAGTTGAATATTTTGTTATTTGTAAAAGCATTTTTTGTGGAATTTAATATTTAAATTCAATTTATTAATCATCTGTATATATTAGTCGAACAAAACTATTTATTATAGGGGGATATTTTGTTACTTTTGAAAAATCACAAAAAAGGTATTATTATGGCATGTGTGATAATCTTTAAGCGATGAAGATTATATTCATAGATCACGAAGAGGTTAATTCCAAACGGGCTGATTCAATCGTCAAGAACGAATCTGCAAGGAGAAACATTGAGAATGAGGCAAACCAATATAGCCGAAGTAACAATGTCAGAATCAGCGGAATTTCGCATATCGAAGAAACCGTAGAGGGAAGAAAACAATTCAAGAGATTTGAATCCGCTGAAGAAACTACCAAATACATGGCAGAAACCTTGAACAGCAAACTAGGCTGTCAGATAGACACAGGCGATATCGATATCGCCCGTCGTTTGAAGAAAGGACCGGAAGGTAAGAAAGACATTTTTGTGCGCTTCCATTCGAGATTACTGCGTAACTCAGTGCTTAAACAAGGTCGTGTTCTCCGCCAATCAGGCATATTTGTTAGAGAAGACCTTACACCTCTGAATTTGAAGGTCTTCATGAGTGTTAAGCGAAAAATGTCTGAGGAAGTGTCCAGTGTTTGGACCCGTAATGGGGTTATCTTCTTCAGAAACGCACAGGAACAGGTCACCCGCGTCGACTTTGAGGACTATCAGACCTGGTTAGACCTGCCGTGGCCGGAACGACCTGTGAAATAACGACGATCAGTTTTGTTATTACCTTTCACTTGACAGTATAGATTTGTGAATGATTAAAACTGTGCTATCAGGCGTTACAAATCTTATAAATGGATGTAGTTATAACAGTTCTCGTATCACCATACTATTTTGAAGTGGTTAAATACATGTAGGTTCACCAAATAAACGATTGTTTTTTTGTTGTTGCTTTTTTGTATACGAGGTTTACAAATAATAGGATGTGTATCATAAATATTGATTTCATGTAAATAAATATTATAATAAGCTAAGCGGTTAACAAAATCAACGTTTGTATTGTGAATTAGGAGTACATTAAAAAAGAAGTGATAATACGTTTGACAATATTTATTGTTAACAACTTCATATATAAAGTGTTTACATAAGGGTAAACTATATAATGAAAATCAACTGTAAGCAATAAATAAGAATATATATAAATATTATATAAGTGTTACATTAAATATACTTATTATTTTATAAAATAATAATAATAATAATAATTTTATTCATGCACATAACATAACAATACAATCCATAGTCACAATTAATAACAATTCAGAAATATCACAGATAGTTACCATCAGAGATCATTATACATATATATATATATGGTTCATACTCTATCACAATTTATAACACTTATTGATCAATATTACATTATATTTAATTATAGATATATAAGTGCTCTGGATTGCCCGTTAAGTTTTGACGAAAAATCGTACAAAACTTATTTCCAACGGGGTCCAAAGCCGTCACATGTAGATCTAAGTGACGCAAAATTATAACATGAATTCGTCATATATGATGGAATAAAGTGACAACGGTCTTAAAATGTCATATTAAAGTATAAATACAAAAATTCTTGTTGTAGAATAAGAAAACATGTCGTATGATGATGAAATTGACAGGATTGCACAAACACAGTTTAAAAAGTATCACCCTTATCATTAGATCAAGTCCCGTACGATTGGATATTACTACATTTAGTGAAATTGTTGTGCATATAACTGGGAGCTATATTGTTAAAAATCGTATATACATGATTAAGTCGCAATTGTTTACATCTATATTCTATATTAAAAAAATTAAGATCCTTAAAATCTGCAACACGAAGTTATGTTCTACAATGGTAGTTATGAAGAAAACGTTCAACTTTGTTTTGAGCCACCTGCAGTTTCTTTTTCAAAGTTTTTGTAAGGCCACAGAACCAGGAAGATGATGCGTAGTCTAGATTGCACTGTATTAAGGAATTACAAAGAGTCTTCATAATGGACTAATTTAAACAAACTTTGTTGACGATATAAAAATTTAATTCTTGAATTAACTTTATTTAAAATACTATCTTCAATAGATGTACCTGACAAATCTGCATGTAGAAATGAACCGAGATATTTAACTGTACTTGTAGATTTTATTTCTTGGCCATTACATGAAATAGTAAAAGTTTTGATTTTGCCTAACTTTATCTTGGATCCAAAAAGAATACATTATGTTTTCCCAAGATGCAAAGAAAGTTTGTTATCAATTAGCCATTTACTACAATTGTCTAGTTCTTTGCCTAGAACCTGACTGATATAAGATGGATCTTTGTGAGAAAACAAAATGGCACTATCGTCTGCATAAAAAATAAGTTTGCAAAACGAACTTATGCTTGTGCTCATATCATTAACATATGCCAGGAACAATAGAGGCCCAAGAATACTGCCCTGTGGGACACCGCATACAACCGACCGGGAGTCCGACCTTGCATCATTTACGTGAACAGACTGAGCCCTATCAGACAAATATGAGCGGGAGGAACCACTCCACCGACTCCACGCCCATCTCCAGGAGCTTTCGACACATGATACCATGGTCCACGGTGTCGAGAGCCTTCAGGAGGTCAAGAATAATCATACCCGTGAACATACCGCTAGAGGTTTGTGCACGAATGTGATCTGTAAGATAGACAAGGCAGGAGTCGGTAGAGTACCTCCCACTAAACCCATTCTGATATTCGTACAAAATGTTGTTTTTGACTAAAAAAGACTCCAGCTTGTTGTATACGGCGCACTCAAGAATTTTTGAAACTATCGACAATATACTAACTGGCCTATAATTACAAACATCAGACCTATCATTCTTCTTAAAAAGAGGCTTAACTTTGGCACTTTTCATAGCATCTGGAACAGTATTATTTACAATAGAGCTATTGATTAAGAAAGTAATATGAATTTTAATAAAAGATGATGAGTCTTTCAAAAATCGGGCAGGTACATCATCTAAACCTGTACTTTTCGAACAATTTAACTTACGTAATTCCTTGTGAACAAATTGTTCTGAAATAATACGGAGTTTAAATGACTAAGCCTAAGGATTTCTTTTTGTGTAAAAGGCTTTAAAAGCATCAGAGGCTACATGAAAACAATTTGGAGCAGCTGTCTACCAATACGGCGGCCACCGTGGTAAAGAAATGATTAAAATGATCAACTATATTTTTAGCTTCAAAACAAAGACGGTCATTTATTTTAAGGACAACATTTGGTGACGATTTACTTGTGTCACTATATACTAACGATTTTAAATGGGCCCAGAGTGAGTTTGGATTGTATTTACTTTCTTCTAGCTGCTCGTAGATATAGGTTGCTTTTGCCTTTTTGAATGCCTTTTGAACTTTATTTCGATAAAAACAATTTTTTTATAAGAATCTTTTTCACCATATTTCTTGTATTTATACATATATTGATCTCTATTTTTTATTAGATCTAAAATGTTTAGTCAATCCAGGCTTCTGTTCTTTGTTTTAAACGCACTTCTTTAATTGGAGCAACCTCATTCAAAACTGATAAAAAGTATCTCTAAATATTATCCAAGAGTTTTGTATGGATTCAGAAGTAAACATTTTATCCCAATCCTTTTGTTTCAACTTTGTGATAAAATCGTCGTCAGTATAGCTCTTCATGCATCTAACGTTGTCAGTGTAATGTTTACGAATTTCACTTTCCTAGTACAATAAATCGGAAAAGTGATCGCTCAAATTTAAAGGCAGTACGCCAGACTGAGATATCTTATCTGTATTTCTTACCAGAAAATGGTCTTATAAAGACTGAGTGGTGTCAGTTACTCTTGTAGGATCAGTAATCAGTTGTGTAAGATTGAATAAGTTAAGCAATTGACTATACTACAAATGTTCAAATCACCCAAAAATGAACCATTCTATATCACTTCTGAGTTTGGTTAAAAGATATTCAAATTCTTTAATAAAATTGTTTTTATCTGGTGGTCTATAACACGAACCAATTAAAAGTGGTTTGGTTTTCACAAGGTATAGATCTACCCATACAGCTTCAATTTTGTCGCCCTGGAGTTCAGGTTTTTCCGAAAAAGCAATATCTTCACGAATATATAGACACACTCCGCCTCCAGACCTGTTCATATCGCGGCGAACAATATTGTATCCAGGATTAGCCACCTCATTGTTGGTGACTGAGCCATCCAGCCAGGTCTTGACAACTGTTTTATAGTGTTATCTACAACAATAATACATTAAGCTAGCAATGTTTACATAGTATTTTTGTATAATATATTAAATAGTGTAATTAAACTGTAAAGCAATAAAACTATAGAGTGAACATCAACTGTTAGCAATAAATAAGAATATTTATAAATATCATACATATGTTACATTAAATGGACTTATTATTTTATAGTGATATATACAACAATAATTACTTTAGATCGCAATGTTAATATAATGTATTTTGTATACTTTTTAAAAATAGTGTTATTAAACTGTAAAATAATAAATAAGTATTCAAATAATAATAGTAAATATATACATAGGTTTGCTTTTTTAAAATAGTGTTGTGTATTCGCAACACTATCCTTTAAAACAGTTGTCAAATATATTGCCTTCCACCGTAGTTTTTTTTGTCTTGTTCTTTTTTGTTAAAGGCAAAAGGGAGGCTTATATACATTTGTTTCTCATTTTCATGTTTTTACGATGCTAGTATTTCTTTTATAGTACTCTTTCGTGTTCTTTTTTTTAAGGCAAAAGGGAAGCATTCATAAATTTGTTGTCTCATTTTGCTTCTATATCCATGTATTGACGATGCTAATATAAGTACCATTGATACTAAATAGTGTACTTACGATGAACATATTTCTTGTATAGTGTATGTTCTGGCTACACTATCATTGCAAACAAGTGTCAAATAAATTGCATTTTCAACAAAAGTAAATTGGTGTTTTTGCGATGCACATTTCTTTTTTCATAGTATTTGTTCTGGCAACACTATCATTAAAAACAAGTTGTAAAATATATTGCCTTCCACCGTTTTTTTTGTTAAATGCAAAAGGGAAGCATACATAATTGTGTTGTCTCATTTCGCTCCTATACCCATTTATTAACGATGATAATATTTCTTTGATAGTACTTGTTCGTGTTCATTTTTTAAGGCAAAAGGGAAGCATTCATAAATTTGTTGTCTCATTTTGCTTCTATATCCATGTATTGACGATGCTAATATTTCATTTATAGTACATGTTCTAGTTATACTCTCCTTGAACATATTGGTCAATACATAGTCTTTAACGGTATTGTTTGTTAAAAGGGCGAAAGTGAAGCATGTAATTATTTGTTGTTGCAATTTGATTTTATATCCTTGTGTTTACTATTTTTGGGGCAGTATTGTTACATGCATGTTTCCAATCTTCTCTTAAATATATCTATCGATGTAACTTGTTTTAAATTCCTAAACCGCTACTCTTTTTTCGTTTTCGCTAAAGAGTGCATTAAAGGAAAACGATATAGTATGTTTAACAATTTGTAGTATCAAATATGTCCATATGTTTCTTCTGTTGGAAGATTCATTCCCAAGGGGATCCACACATATTGTGTCTTATACTAGTATGTTTATTAAGTACCATTCATACAAAATATATATGCAATGTCCATAGCATTGTAACACTTAAAACTCACATATTACACAATATTCGTTTTGCGTTCTGCAGCCCCACCCATGTGAAACATTCACGATAATGATATGCTAATATTCACAGTGCAGTGTATACTGAAACTCTAGTATTTGAGCTCCTTTCAAAAGATACAGGTGTAAAAATTACTACAATGCGAAACATTTTCAAATTGTATTCTTTGTCCACAAAATCACTGTTAATATAATAAGATTGATAAGAAACACATACAGAGCACTCCATAGAACAATATCAATATAAAGAAGTGAAACTCCAGCTGCTGGAGCAGTATTGAAATCTTATTCTAAACAATTAGTTGGTCCTTTATTTATGGCACGTGACCGATTGCCGAAACAGTACAAAACAGCACAATACAGCACAATACAAAACAACATAAACACAAATAAGAATAAAGCTGGGGTCACCGCCTTGGAACGGTCAATGCAACGCATTGGGGGTTTAAACCTGGTTATAGAGCGCTCAACCTCACACTTGGCCCAGCAATATTCATAATACATTTAAGTGTAAATAAAATTTAACGTCATAGCATTGTAACTCAAATTAAACAATAATAAAAGGGAATTAAAACGCATTCAATTTAATTACTATTTAATTACTCAATTGCATTGAAGATACAAGAGTAACAGAGTTACAACTTTTTGACGAACGATCAAATAAAACTATTAACAATTGTCAACTACATTCCTTCTTTATAGAAAAAGATTTGAGAATATAGCGTCACGGAGTTAATATTTTAGATAATCATCGCGCAAATACAGGAAGAAGCAGCAATAATGGTTGTAAAAATTCCATATTACATTGCTTGGTTGTTTATGTGACTGCTAAAAAAAATAATAATAATTAAATCAAACAAGCAAAGCCTATCAGAGAGAAAATAAAAATAAAATGGAACTTTATAAACCCAATGACCTATGCATGTAGATTACAACTGGGAAAGTCGGTCGTATGACGTCACAAAAATCCATAATGACATAATGACGTGAACAAAATCCAGGGGCAGTACTGTAAATAAAAATATTAATGGGGCTGTGCTACTAATAAAACAAGTTTAGGTGATTTAATATTAAGAATCAAATGAATAAAAATGGTAATTCCATTAAAGCGACATTATTGGAATCAAACAGTATATAGGTGTTATGACATTTGACGACAGAAATGATTTGATGTACGATGTGAATCTAAATGTAGTTTTCATGCAGATTTGTGCATACGACACAAAGACACAATTTAATTCAACAGTGAAAAATACCTATTATATAACTAATGATTCCAAATTTTAAGAGACGAAAGATAAAGTGCATACGACACAAAGACACAATTTAATTAAAAAGTGAAAAATGCCCATTATATCACTAATGATTCCAAATTTTAAGAGACAAAAGATAAAGTGAATCGAAAACCATCACGCACGTGTTTTTAAGTACATAAGCATCATATCCTTTTGATAAAAACGAGTTAATTAAATGGAAAAGTTTAATATGAACATTTTCTTTAACATATTTTAATTTGCGGACACGTTTCAAAACATCCCCATAAAATGATGGATGGGAAATTCCATTAGTTAAATGCCATTTTAAAGAAACATTATATTTTGAAATTAAATCACCATACTTAGAGTGAAATTTAGCGAACTTACCTCTTAGGTTATGATACAAAAAACCCTGTTTTAGCAATTTCTTCGTTAATATAAGATTACGATCATTAAAATCTTTAATACATGAACATGCTCTGGCATAACGTACCAACTGCGAAATGTAAATACCATAGGAAGGACCTTTAGGGATGTTGCCATCTAGGAACGGAAAATTTACTATTTCAAAGTTAAAGTCGTCCCGTTTGTCGTATAAACTAGTTTTAATCATATTATTATTAATAGTTAGATGTAAATCTAAATACGCGGCGTCTGTATTGGATAGACACGATAGATTTAAGACTAGTTCGTTTGGGTAGATTTTGTGAATATATTGTGCAAAGAATGGATTATCTAAATTAAGTATGTCATCAATGTACCTACTAGTTAGGTTAAAACATTGAATCAAATCTACTTGTTTAGTTTTAGATAATTCTAACATAAATTCGCTTTCATAACAATATAAAAAAAGATCAGCTATAAGTGGCGCACAATTAGTACCCATAGGAACGCCAATAATTTGTTTAAATATTTTACCATTAAATTCAACAAACAAGTTATCCAGAAGAAAAGTAAGTGCTGCACAAAAGTCCAGACCAGTCCAAATGATGTAATTATCTAACATCTGATTAGTAAAAAAAGCTGTTTTAGTGTTTAAAGCTAGATATGAACACTTCTCTCTTGCAAAAGTTTTTTCAATCAAAGAAACAAGTTTGGATTTTATTAAAGCGTGAGGAAGAGTTGTATATAGTGTAGAAAAATCATAAGTACTTACTTGTGACACCTTATATTTTTTATTTTCAATTTTATCAATTACTTCTAAGGAGTTTTTTATTGACCAAAATAGGTTAATATTACTATTTTCATAAACTTTATTACAATATTTAGCTACATGATATCTAATAGCACTCAATGCAGATGTAAGATACACTGATAATTGCTTGGTGGTACAAGACACTGAATTAGCGATAAAACGACTTTTATACGGCGTTTTATGCAATTTTGGTATCCAGTAAAGTGATGGCAATTTCTTTTCAGTAATATTGACTATTACATTTAATTTTTTGCATTCGGCAATATGATCGGCAATAATTTCATTAGGTTGCTTATTGTAATCACAATATGATGTAGTTTGTGAAAGTTCCTGTGAAATAGTTTGAACATAAAACACTCGTCATATTATTATAACATTATTAGCAGCCTTATCAGCAGGAACTATGACGAATTTAGATTTTAAGTCTTCAAGCAATTTACAGAGATTTTGTTTATTAAATTTAGGTGAATGTGGTAAGGCCAGAGGATTTGTATCATAAAAATATATTTTATTCATGGCCATACTAAATACTTTTGTTTTCCAATCATTGAGTGCAGTAATTTCAGCATTTTCCTTCCTGCACCATTTAGTGCAATACTCATGTAAGGATGTTACTAGTTTCTTAATGCAGTCATCAAAATCAACAGGAATAGGCAGTCTATACTTAGGGCCTCTGCGTAATAAATTTCTAAGGTTTTTATTTTGAATGAAATTAAGGTCCCCAGTAATAACATGTCCAACTGGACCATATAAATATTTGGAACTAGAACAGTCACATGATGTAGGACAATTTCTTATTACATTAATATCTGTGGAAATAGAATTATAATTAAAAACGATACTTCTAACAGGTTTACTATACTTGTAGCAAATAAGCGGTGATTCAGTATTGCGGAAATAAGGGGGAATCAACCTACGTACATTTTTGTCATTGAATATTTTTGGAAGGTCAATTAAATCAAGACCTTTGTTACAAAACTCAATTTTGATACGATTTCTTGTTTTGTTAAGTACATTTTCAATAAAAGGTTTAAGATAGTAGTCAGTGAAAGATTCAATAATACAAGCACATTCATATAGAGGGTCAGATTGAATTAAAATAAGTTTACATTCCTTAACAATATGCGCCAACGAAGAAACAGAAAGAGAGCAAAGTGCACTTAGTAATTTATGTTTACCCCCATTCTGTAATAATGTGTAGCAGTCATTTAAAGAAAGCAGACGTTTAAATTTACGCCTTATGTTACCATTTTTCCTAATGCCGTGTGAACGTTTATTTCTTAGACGTTTACTAAACAGAGAAAATGAATTAATCGATTTATTTTTAGAAATAGTACCAACATTAAGAATATTATCATTTAATCCAAGTGGGTAAGCTGATTGCAAACGTTTAATCCATTCGAATTCCGACATACACCTTGCTTTTAATTGGCACTGATTTGAAGTACTATTATCAAAAATAAGTTGCTCCACAGGTTGAATTGAAATATTTGTTACACTATGACCCGTTTTATTAAAGTGCTGGTAAATGAAGTTATTAAATTTATTATTATTTTTAATTTAAAAAAAATGTTCCCTAAAACGTGTTTTTAGTGATCTACTAGTCTGCCCAACGTATTGCGCACCACAACAGGGTACATTTCAAGTAATGACATAAACCACATGCATAGAATTTCATGAGACATCGGATTTAATGTTAACTGAAAATTTTCGGTTATTAACCGATGAAAGAATAAAAGAGGACATATTTAAAAACTTGCAACATAAACACTTCCTGGAGTTGCACTTATTTATTGTAGGATACCGATTACACGGAGCTTGATTACGCTGCGAACTAGAACCCAGCCGCATTGTATCTCCAATGAAAGATGTTCGAAGTAAATTTAGTTTGACTGTAGGTCTAGAAAAAAGTAATTGTCTATAATTTAACGGCAAATGAATACTACGTGTAATCGGAATTCTCAATGGGGAGAGAACAACTTTAGGGTTTTTTGTTTTTAATCTTATCATAGTGTTTTTAAATTTTGCGAAACCACCAATCTTAAAGTTACATTAATACACATTGCCAAGTCAACATACATATAGTAGGTAAAAGGCAGCTTGTCCGATAATGGTCTGTAAAAATTCAGTATAACCTGCAGAACTCTCAATTGATGAATATACACGTTTACTTTATAAGTACAGAGAATGTATAAGAATCTAAGTATTAGAAAGGTCTTAAAGGTCCCTTTTTGTTGTACTTTTAACCCGATATATTTCGAATTTCATACATATGCCTATATAGTAATCCACTACGATTTACTTCCTTTATAATAGTATAGAGGAAATGTCCGTGCTAAGGTTGTCTGTCAAAATAGTCAGTATTGTTTTATGTTTGTTTGTTTATATTTTTGTTGCTTCCGTTCTTTATATATAGATCATGCATATTGCGTGTGTGTCCATGTACTTGCTTTTAGATTGCACTGTAATAAAATCTTTCATGCTTCTTGTAAATGTGTTCCCTTAAAATCACAGGAGGGAAGCCGATATTTTTATTTCATATTTATTTTCTTATTTATGCTATAAAAGAGACAAGGAGTTTAACTTCGTTTACCGTAAAACTATACCATCTTTACTGTAAACCATGTAACTCGAACAATTTTTAACGAATCATCTCCTTTATTTTAAACTTTATTCTGCTTTATTTAAATCTCGGAGAAACCAGATTTACAATTGTTACAATTTATGGACCAATAATTGATAACCCGGACTTTTTTAATAATATTTTCCAAAAAAATGACATGAATGGTAATGATTCTTTCTTGATTTGTGGGAACTTCAATTTAGTTTTAGACTTAACCTTGGATTACAATAATTATAAAACCGTACATAATAAAAATGCAAGACAAACGGTTATAAATCATATTGAAGAACGCAATATGTCAGAGCCTTTCAGAGTTAACTATCCTGTTTTGAAACGATATACATGGAGACGGACCAACCCCTTAAAGCAAGCAAGGCTTGTTGTTTTCCTTTTATTACCGCTTTTATTACCAGCATTTTCCGATGTAAACATTCTACCTAGCTTCCAATCTGATCAATTGTGATAATGTCGTTACAATTTACTAATTTTCAACATGGCAAAATAATAGTATGTTAGGTGATATCAACTACTTAAATACTATTTATGAAAAAATATTCGAAATAACACAGCAATACATGGTCCCGGTATATAATTTTGATAACATGTCTGAAATAAAAGACCAAGACATACAATTCACGACTGACGTTCAACTTTTTCTCGATACCTTACTTATGGAAATAAGGGGCAAAGCTATATCGTATAGCTCATATAAAAAAAGTTGACTAACAATCGCGAACAGCAACTAAAACTCGAAATCGAACAACTAGAGAACATTCTTACAGAAGATAATGTTTAACAGATTAATATTTTAAAATCTGAACTTAGAAACATATATGATTAAAAATTAAAATGGTCCGTTATAAGATCGAGAGCTGAATGGGTGCAAAATGGTGAAAAACCATCGAAACTTTTTTGTTTCCTTGAAAAATACAATTATACCACAAAAATTATGACCAACTTAATTAATAAAAATGGAGTTGTATTAGATAACCAAACCGATATTTTAAAAGAAACCGCATTATTCTTTAAAACACTATACCAGTCTAAAAATTTAATCATGAACGATGCAGATTTTAATAGTTATGTTAATGTTATGTAAATTCCCAAACTGTTATGTGCACAGTTAAATAGCATAGAAGGACCAATCACATTAACAGAGGCTTCTATTGTTTTAAAAAACATGGCAAATAACAAAAGCCCAGGTTCATCCGGTTTTACAATTGACTTTTTTAATGTATTTTGGCCGAAATTGGGCTCCTTTGTTTGCAGAGCTCTTAATCACGCATTTATAAGTGGAACTTAATCCGTGACTCAAACACAAGGTATAATTACCTGCATACCAAAAGGTGATAAACCTACACAATGTTTACAGAACTGGCGGCCAATAACGTTACTAAATACTGTATATAAGATTGGTTCTGGATGCATTGCAAACAGATTGAAACTTAATATAGATACATTAATAAGCAATGATCAAACATGATTTATCAAGGGTAGGCTTATAGGAGAGAACACCCGACTAACTTATGATATACTTAATTATACAGATGAAAACGATATCCCGGGTATGCTGTTGCTGATAGATTTTGAAAAAGCCTTTAATTCTTTGTCATGGGCTTTAATTAATCGCACTATATCATGGTTTAATATCGGGCCTGACATTATAATTGGTTAAATGTATTGTATTACGACGGAGTATCGGCGGTCACGCAATGCGGATTTTTATCAGATTGTTCCCATATACAACGTGGTTGCAGACAACGGGATCCACTCAGTTGCTACATTTTCATACTATGCGCTGAAATATTGTCAATTAAATTAAGGTCAAATCCTAAGATTAGGGGAATTAAAATTAATGACAAAGAATAAAAAGTGTCACAATTTGCCGATGACACTTCTATTCTCCTGGACGGCTCTGCAGCATCACTCAATGAAATTCTAGATGTATTGTCATATGTGGCTTGTTCTGAGAAAACTGGACAAAAAGGTTGTGCGCAAAGTGTCATCCCAGATTAGTCTGTGCAGTCCGCACAGGCTTATCCGGGACGACACTTTCCGCCTAAATTGGATTTTTGCTTAGAAGACACTTCATTTTAACGAAAAATGTAATAAAAGCGGAAATTGTCGTCCCTGATTCTGTATAGGTAAAAATAAGTTTAGCTCCGAAAGCATAAAAACAAGATCGAAATTAAGTTGGAACCAACACACTTTTGATATGCTTGGCTTAACATTTCACATTCATCTTAAAAAATGATAGAACTAAATTATGTTGAAAAAATAGTTCAAATTAAAGCCTTATTAAATCAAAGTCCTGAAAGTACTGGTGAGGCGATTGTGCTCAAATTTTGTGGTCGTAAAAACACTATACACCGTTATGCCAACCCATCACCGTTGTTGAACTAAACAGATGGAATTAAGAGAGGGTGACAGGCTGTCAACATAATATATGATGTAGCTATTGGGGTCAAAAGTAAATGCTGCTTTTTAAAACAAGTCATTGTCGTACGTGCCAATTCATAACTGCGAAACGTTGACAGTACAGATTGTCCATAAAAAATCCCTTTAATTTCCGTGAAAATGAATACAATGAAGTTCAAATTCCAATAAAATCAGGCAAGACCAATATTGTTTGGACAACCCCTGAAATGCAAATACTAACTTAGACAACAGATGAANAAAGATGATTGATCTGTTTTCTTTTGTTAGCTGTCTTAAGTGCTCGTGGATCCGTAGAATGGTCAATGGGAATGGAAAATGGATAAATCTTGTTAAAACAAAGATCGATTTTCAAAAATTATACAGCTGTGGCAGTCACTATCCTGAAAATTTAATTAACAATATACAAAATGAATTTTGGAAAGATACGTTGAAATCATTTGTTGATCTTTGTAGATTTTTTTTTTAAACATCAGCTTTTGCTCCAAAATCCATTATTCTTTAACCCAGATATAACAATTGGTATTTTTTAAATCATGGTTTGACAAAAGCGTTCATTTTGTTG
This sequence comes from Dreissena rostriformis, assembly GCA_007657795.1. Lineage (NCBI taxonomy): Eukaryota > Metazoa > Mollusca > Bivalvia > Myida > Dreissenidae > Dreissena > Dreissena rostriformis. Next base: position 44,458 of record VMBQ01004618.1, read on the forward strand.
GGGACTTGATGAACACTACTGTAAATTTAATTTTTTACAGTTATGATGAGTTTTGCCAAATATATAACTTCCATCCAAACTACTTATTTTTTTCTAGGAATTATAAACGCAGTGACAGAATACATGAAGCTCAGAAGCTCTTATGACACCAGCTACATGAAGCCTTTTATTCCCAGTAGCCTGCTGTTCGTTTTAGTTAACACAAAGGGTACAAAACCTATGTATGATATAATTACCCAAAACGACTCTTTGCCAGTGTGTATAGACAAATGATCGAGTATTTTTAATTATATTAAAACAAAAGAATGGCGAAATATTTTGTTTATGCCTTTTTGTATTACACGTGATAACAATTTACAATGGTTTCAATATAGAATTGTACACAGAATCATAGGCACAAACTCCTTCTTATTAAAAATTGGTAATTCCTCTTCAGCAAACTGTACCTTTTGTGAAACTGAATGTGCAACTATACAACATATATTTTGGGAATGTCAGCATGTCAATCAGTTAATAACAGAGTTGTTTTCAGGATGTAATTATTTTTTGAATTCACTACGTATGCCTTCCTTTATACTTGGTCATGCAAATACAAGTGAGCCTTTAAATTTAATATTTGTTTTTATCAAAATGTTTATTTATAATTTTAAAATGAGCAAAACTAGACCAACTCTTAGAGCAGCAAATTCGTACCTCTCCTTGCACTGCCACTGCACAAGCAAATATTGGGACCTGTTGTTAGCTCTTTTTCAGTAGTTGTGATATATGACTTTAGTGCTATTTTATTGTCAATAATTTTATTATTAATTCTATTTAAGAGTATTGTACATCTGAAAGCTATTGATTGTAAAATGTACTTTATTTGTTATTATTGTTATTATATGCATATATCGTTTGCAGACTATGTACGGTGTGGAGAGGGATGCCCTCGACCCTCACACACCTATTAACGAGGAAAATAAAGTTTATTTAACGGAAAAAAAGAAGAAAACAATATTATATGTAGCTGAATGCAATTGTACTCATGTTGACATAAGGACATGTAGATATATGTTTGAGAATTTTTGAATGACAACAACTGGAAAATTTAAATCCATAAAACATTATGTCCCTATTTGGTCACGCCAATTATTGTCTATTCTAAGACTGACCGGGATACATGTTTATTGCAATTTACAAAAACAACAACATTATTTGGCATAACACTGGTGTTTTGCACGATTTTGCGTTACATAAGTAAATCGATGTAAATTGGATTAAATTAAACATACTCTAAATTAAATTTCCGCAAATAAAAAACAATTCAAATATGAACTGGATTTAATGTGCGCACATTTTGTACCCCTCGAATTCAATGGAGTTTGCAGAAGTCTAAGCATTTGGAATAGGAAATTTCATCTGCATTATTTTGGAATTCTTAGGAAATGCATTTAGATTTTTTTTAAACATATCTGGACACGAAAAAGTTCAACGCCATCTATGTATACAACAATCTTTCCTGACAATATACTCTTTATTATGTCCCCCATGGAAGAAGCGTGGTGGTATTGCTTGACGCCTGTCCGTTGGTCAGTAGGTAGGAAGACATTCATCTTTTACAAATACATTTTAAAGATTTCTTGTTTACAAAGAAATAAATCACTGTTTCCTATCATAGACACATGGCTTGCAGTCAATAACTTGAGTTCGGATGGAGTTATTTTACTGACATTTTGTACTAGGTAGAATAAACGAAGACCTAGCTTTGGATTGCATCTTGGGCTTGTCAGGTCAATGTCACTGATACTCTAAATAGAAAAATGGTTTCCTGTATATAACTTATGTTTCGATTGCGGTATTGCACTGAAATTGTGTGTGCTAGTTGCTTATATGCAGACCTAGAAAGGGAGCTCATTTGGGGCCAGTCTTGTTAAGTCAAGGTCAATTTTAATAAAAGTAGAACAAGACATTTTTCAGCTAAATAACTTGAATTTTAATGTCGATATTGTGTGTCGGTAGCTTGCAAGTATACGTAGCCTTTTATTCCATTTGCGACCACTTAGGTCAAGATCAAGGTGACGTTTTCTAAAAATAGAGAAAAACATTTTCATCTCAAAAGCTTGAGTTTTCATGTGGGAATTGTTTTGAAAATTATGTATGTTGGTAGCTTACATGCAGACCTAGGCTAGGGTTTCGTTTGGGAACATTTAGATCGAGATCAAGGTCACTTGAACTGGATAAACTGTTTTCCGCTCAATAACTTAAGATTGGATGACGGTATTGTGCAGAAATCGTTTGTAAAGGTAGCTTACATGCAAACATAGCGTGGGATCAAACACTTATATAATCAATACCTTAACACATTGGCAATTTTGTTTCTTGACGTTACCATGTATTTGGTTATTGCAACAATGAATTGAATTTAAATATGTTTTGTTAATAGTTAATTTTTAAATAAATCGGGCGATGGGACTTATACATTTTCCTATAAAAGATTCCTAGTTCTCCAGTTTTAAAATCTTAGTGAGATCTCTGTAAGTAAAACAAACACTCTATTTGCCAGGACAGTCATGGTGCGTTTACCAATAACATACAGCCATTATTGCTTTGGTTATTGAGTTATATGATATTCACTAAAAACTCTGTGCCTGTGTATATTTGTTTGCCAAGTCATTCTAACTGTATAACAGCATAATCGTGTACTGTGCAATATAAATAGAATTCCATATTCTCTAAGGGTTCCTAGAGATTGCATGGAAAGGCCTGCATTACAAAATTGTGCTGCTTTAATCTGTTTCACGTCATGATTATAAGGCAAACGTTCAGATACTGATGCTTTATACACGGTCCCGATGTACAAAATAGTGAGGCAGCAAACAGCTCCCAAGAACTTCAGGGGCGCAGAGGACATGAAGAAGGTCGCAAACGACCCACGATTCAGAGCCTATATAACCTCTCATATGAATCTACAGAAGAGAGCATACAGGAGTTCTTTGGCGAATCAGTAAGATTTGTTATCTACATTTTGATGTATGTGCGTTGGTATTTGTTTAAGATGTAATGTTTTTAGTTACGACAAAACTTACAAGTTAAATTAATATGATCAGTTATGTTAGATAAGTTCACTGTCGTGGTTTAAGATATATATATTTGTAACTAACGGTACGTTTTGTTAGATTCTCTTCTTATTATCATTGACTTGTGCAAATAATGGTGCTTGTAGTATGTGTAGTGTAATCTAATGTGGAATTATTAAAAAATGTTTTCAGGTTGTGAATGTCCGACTAATGGAGGACGATGGAAGGCCACGAGGGTTTGGATTTGTGGAATTTGAGACAAGGCAAGCTCTCATGGACGCACTAGCAATGAATGATGAGGTATGCGAATCATTGTGAAAAGTATATAATAAAGTATTATTTCTCCAATGACTTTCAAATAGTTTCATTGAACATGCTCACTATTATACTCAATATAAATTATGAGCAGAGAAAGGCATTGTATCGCCACTATTTTAATACGATGGTACCATGCATATATCATGTTATGATTTATTTATTTGACTAATACACGGTATGCATGTAATGCAATTTGTGCAAGATTTGGTATTTTTTTCAGATGTATCATTAATTTTTCTGTATGTTGTCCATGGGTTTGATTCGAACCGTGGTAGTATTCTTGAAATCTTTTTAAAATCTCAGTTTCTTTAAGGATTATGACTCGAAAGTGACACTATAACACAATAACTTAAATTCAATCTATATCAAATATAAAATTAAAGCTTAGATCAAATTGAACTGTCTTGTAGATGTTTCTGAACCGCATGTTGAGAATTGACGTGGCAGGGGAATATCAACAATGAGAAGGTAGGTGCTTCTTGTTACTGCATTTGATATTGCTCGAGACGTCCGTCAGGGGGGGGGGGGNCTGACTGTGTTTAAGTGAGGTAAGTTGGAACTGACTTACAAAATTGCGTCGCAATCGAGCGGGAAAGTTTTCATTATTTGGTTATTTGGCTATAGTGAAGCCTTGTAAACACACGAGAAGTCAGAACTTTGTCAAAATATTTTTTATGATTGTATCTCGGCCGAGTTTGAAACTGGGTCACGTTAGATAAACAAACTTGGTCACTAGGTCAAATTTAAGGAAAAGCTTGTTTACAATCTAGATGTAACTTTTTAAGTAAAATATTTATGAAACTTTGTCACAACATTTGTTGCAATGATATCTCGGCCGAGTTTGAAAATGCACCAGGGGCGGAGAAGTTTTTCTTATATGGCTGTTGGGAACCCTTGTTAACAGTCTCGAAGTCAACATTTTGTTCAATTACATTAAACTTGCTAGTCCAGTAAATCTAGCCCCAAAATAGGCTTAGCCTCAAACAAATTGCAACAGAAAGTATGATGACTGATTTTGATGCTTCAACCCTCACTCTTAAACATATCAAAACTCTAGAAGAATCTAATAAGGGGAAAACTAAAACAAAAATCAGTTATAGTTTGTGTCTGTACGGGAGAAAATGACAAAAAATATATACTCAATCACATAGTTGATGAGTGTGAATGGTCTGTTTTTTTGTTTTCAAATCTACAATTATAGGTGTCCTTTGTTTTGAATTAATAAACTAAACAATAATTATTCATTTTAAAGTTTATTAAGCAAACTTAAAGTTGTCAAATTATTAGTTATTGACCAAACAATAGTAAAAAGGTGGGTGGGGTATTTCAGTATCTACAAATTAGACAATGCCCGGTGAACGTAAACGGGAGGCGGTAAACTACAACGGGCGAGGCATGGTATGGTATTGCGCAAGGGGGGGTTAGAGGGTTATGGTTAGGGTTAGGGTTAGTGTTAGGGGTCGGGTTAGGGTTTGGGTTAGCCTAAACCCAACCCTAACCCTAACCCGACCCCTAACCCTAACCCTTACACTAACCCTTTTTTTGGGTTATCACCCCTATACCATGCCTCGCCTGTTGTAATTGTCCGCTTCCCAACGTAAACAGGTGTGTTTTTTTTTCTAGATAAGTTTTATTTATCCAAATGAATCTCTATGCTGTGGACAAGTTATTGTATGCTTTTACTATATTTTGCTTATAAGTGTCGTGTTCTGAGAAAACTGGGCAAAATGCTTGTGCGTAAATCGTCATCCCAGATTAGCTTGTGCAGTCCGCACAGGCTAATCAGGGACGACAAATTCCGCTTTTATGGAATTTTTCGTTTAAATGATGTCTCTGCTTAGCAAAAATCCAGTTAAGGCGGAAAGTGTCGTCCCTGATTAGCCTGTGCGAACTGCACAGGCTAATATGGGATGACAATTTACGCACAAGCATTTTGCCTAATCATTGCTTCAACTGATTATTACCTGCTTTTTTTAATTAAAAAAGCCAAAATTCAAGCTACAAAAAAGACTATTTGATAAAAAATAAACCCTTACTTTTTTTTATCTGGAAACACTTAATGTATTAATGTTTACTGTTTGTATATGTTATTTTTTTAAATGATGTTATTTTAATGTAATGTACAGTTATTTTTTATATTAAAAATACATAATTATATGTAAAACATGACATAAAATATTAACCACTATGCTAATTTTCAAGTAAATTTTACTCTTTTACGTCACATAAACCACAAAACAGAAGTTTACCCAATCAACGGGTGAACCATCCAGACGGATATCCATTACCGGTGACACATTGGTATAGTTGGTACTTTCACAAAAGATTAAATGATTGATCGCATTAACAAATATACATGAATTTTTATTTTCTGCATGCAGTCACAAAGTAATGTCAATCTGATTATGTTCTTGTTTTTAAACATTTTTTTTATTGGATGACAAAAGCTGAATAAACGGGTAAAATGTATCAGAAAGATACTTGGATGTGACTCGTCCTTCCTTACGTATTTTGTGAACACTTTTTATTGTATCAACATGTTTTGCTCGGGTACACGTGGTGGATCTCATCGAAAATAATGATTAGTTATCTGTTTGATGGGTTGTCTCTGCGTGTAATGGAACCATAGTTTGGTAACCGTCCCGAATTTACCATTCTTTGTTGAACCAGCGCTTAAGAGACCTTTGGCAACAATTTAACCACGTTGCATATTCCACCAACGAGAGATTATTTATGACTGCTGTTAGGTGTGTGATCATATCACTTCGGGCACCAGACGTTTTCGAACCAGTCCTTACAGTTTACAATATACTAAATATTTTTAGCCATGAAAAACAACATCATATTTTACTCGAAAACATGTTTTACTCTTTATATTGTTGTTCTGGTTTAATCGTTTGATGATATTGATAGGGTAAGCCTAGGTGTTCACTACTTAATCCCTGAAAATATGATAAAGTTAGAGATATAAGTAAAAATGGCACTGAGAAAGGTTACAATCAACTAGAAAACGGCCGAAAAAAAGAAGGTGCAAAAAACTGTCGATTTTGATTTGTGTCAAACTCTTTCTTGTGTTGTAAATGACATATCTTTTTTATTGCTTAAATCGACTCAGCTTAGAATGCCCTTAAATAAAATGTATGGTTATGGGTTCTCTATGTGCAAAATGTTGCATTTATTTTCGCTTAAAGTTGTTGCTTTTACATTTAATTATATAGGAAAAACATTTAGTATATTGTGACCTACATCAAGGAGTAAAACTATCTGGTGGCCGATATGACTGTTACCGTTTGGTATAGTCTTAAAAAACAACAACAACCAAATGTAATTAATCCGAAATTATTAAGAAGAAATTCAATTGTTACTTTATTTGGAAAGGTTAGAACGTGTTATTTTCAACAGAAATAAGATACATATAATACGGCAATACTTCCAGTCAAATATTTTCCTATTTAGTAGAAAATCTGATTGCGGAGTAAATATTTATTCTGATTGATTTTACTTTCACTTTCGATTTTACTTTTTCTTAGAAAACACACACAGCAAGTTGATCAAGTCCAAACATGACATAATGATTCATTAAATTTCAAAAAAAAAATCGGTAGGTGTGTGTTTGAAGAATAAGTTTATATAACATTATAAGATCCAGACTATAGTTAAGGAAGAAATTTGTGAAAACACTGTAAGAAATGCACTTAGTCTTAGATTGTGTATGCTTTCATCTGTACTATTGTGGTAGTTAACCATTAAGCACACATTTAAGGCAAATGGTACTAACCAAACATTTTCTATTTAATATTTAAGTATTTTCAGGAAGAAACATGTATAATTAGTTTTGAAGGAAGTAACAAGTTATTTAATTAGCATCTTTTCCTTTGTATTCAGCCACTTATGAGAAACATTTACCAGTATACTGAATAAACACAATTTCAAGTGATTGTATATCCTTATAACTAGCCGGTTAACTATATGAAAGCACTTAGCAAAATAGCAAAAATTGAAACTGCAGAAACAGAATAGTAATTATAAATATAAAATGATAAAAACTGCGATCACCACCTTTGAACGGTCAATGCAAAGCATTTGGGATTATAAGCGGTTTGAGGGCTAGCCAAAGCCAAACCTCACTCTTACCCCAGAATTTATCTCTAACCAAACCATGTCACATGAATGAAATACTACACATATAATGTTACTGTACCAATTTCCCAAGTATTGGAATTCTATTACAGGGCAACAGATTTGTATTTGACAGAAAATGAATTGAAATTAAAAATCAATCATACAAAAAACGAATTGAAATGGATTCTTCGTCGTTTTAGTTGTCCAGTTTTCCGCCGTACCGTGTTTAATTATAATAAGTGTATTGTAACCTTTAGTGCTGCCACAATATTTGCAGTTAGTTAATTAAGACACCGGTTTGGGCTGGTGTCAAAAAAAAGTTACTTCTGCAGAAATAAGTTCGGGAAAATGTTCTCTGTTAAACGCGGACGGGTAAGGAAACTTTCATAAACGGCGTGCGCGCCCAATATTTTAAAATTCGTAACGAGACCCAAACCGTCGGGAAAAGACATTGTGAAGAGTATACTAACTATCAGATTTAATAACGCAGGTGGTGACAGATTCTGAAATATTCTGCTCAAAACACCGCTGCGTTTCCACTGGCTTGTCATTGATGGAGAGGGTTTGGCAATGTGAGTATGCTCTGAGACTGAAAGGCAGGAGTGTTGAAACTGGTTGAGATAAAATGACTCCATCATCCGTTTATCAATATACAAGTACATGTAATACTAATATTAAAAAACAATTATTGTCACTGTGAATTTATAATGACTTAATTGGAATAAGAATTGCTGAGAATTATCAATATCCAAAAATGAAGCGCAAGCGCTAATCTGATTCAGAAATATGTACGTTTTAATCAAATTAAAAAAAAACTAATTGACAAATAGTTCTGAGGGAAAAAAACTAATTGTAACAAAAAAATTGCAGTGAAAACTAATTGACCCCAAATCGTATCTGTTGCCCTGCTATTTTAATGACTAGGTGATATGTTTTTAGAGTATAGTTATACAAACACATATGAACCATATATAAAACCCTGATTTCTTCATATCTTTCCTATCAATCTGTTCAGTCATCATTTTAATATGAATACACAAAACTTCTGTAACATGTTTGATATAAATAATTAAACACAATTTTAAATATACTAATTAGCACATACATACTGTTTAAAAGTTAATTAAAAAATCTGATTAGCCTTAAAGTTTACAGTACACATCATGTGTAGCATATTTTGATAATTTGTATAGTTTATTTTTTTCCAAAAAGTGCTCAGGTGTTTTCAGAGCTCAACAAAGAAAAATATCAATGTGATGAAATTTTCTTACCAGATGTATCATACACTCAAATTTTATCAGAAATATTGAATAAATTCCAAAATAAGGAGAAGGTTGAATGTCACAATATCCTTTAAATACAGTGAGGACCAAACATTTGTAGTCTATGCAAATCATAATTTCACAATCAGGATTACAAGTTTTAAAGATCTTTTTATGTACCTATTAAACTATTATGTATGCATACAACTACAGTAAACAATATGCCATTGGTGTAGTTTTTTTTGCAGTGAGTATGAACATATATATATATAATGAAGTTCTATTGTTCAGTTTATTATTGGTTGACATAATGCTGTAAGTTAAAAACAAAAATCAGTACTTGTTGTCAGGGATTTCAATTGAATCATGCTTTTTGATGCAAGCATTTAGCAATTTTGTCACATTTGACTCCTCCAAATTATTTACCTTGCATCATTTTTATGCAAATGTTACCATAAAAATAACATAAAATGTATTTTATATTACAAAAAATGTTGTTTCTAAGATAAGCAAGCAAGTTATGCGTAGCAACATTTGTAGAACAATAAACAAATATCCAGAAACAAAATATCTAGACTTAAGTATTCTGACCACTGAAAATTTCATTTTACCCCTGAAAATTTCATTTGATCCCTTAAAATTTCAACCCCAGGGTCGTTTGACTCCTGGTTTTCAAAAGCTGTTGAAATCCCTGTGTTGTTCCCGGTTTACTTGTACGTAACGGTATTCTAATTATCTTCTCCAGCAATTTATCTCCGGTTTAATAATGTTCAACAGTTCCTTACTCAACAGTCGTAGGTATAACACCTACACTATTACAATTCACCAATGAAAGTCTTACTCACGCAACATCCGGTCTTAATCAATCATTGTTCTTTACTCAGTTTATTCATGGCTCTTAATATTTGTATAAACAACATTTTGGTTGTATTTGCTTCTATTTTCAAATCAGCTAATAGGATTTGATTAAATTACTCACCCAACTTTCATGAATTTCACTGAACTTCAATCTTCTTTTACCTACCACTTTATTATGGTTTCTACTTCAGTCAACTGCAATCTCCTTAAAGAAGGGTCCCCATCTACGTTTTCATCACTCTTCCTCATGTCTGTCTGGCTACGGTGGCGGCACAGAGGCTTGAACCTCAAACCGAGCATTGATGGGTTGTAAGGAGTTCTGTCTGTCAGGAAGGTTCTGATCCATTCCAAGGTCTGCCGTGTATGCCATAGTTGTGCAGCTTGGTCAATATACGCTGGGGGGGGGGGGGCNGTAAAACGCTTTACTGTAATCTAGGATGGCCAGGTCGTGCTGTTTTCATTTGTCTAGGGACTTCAGGAGTCTTTCTAAAAATCATTGGAGTTGGGTTTCGCAGCTCCGCCGCTTTCTGAATCCATGTTGACAGTCGGTTAGGAGGTATGTATTGTCAAGGTGTCCCATGACGTTGCTGACAATAATGTGTCAAGACAATAGTCAGAACAATAAAATATTTGACAAGCACATGCTCAACAAAATCATATTAATCAATGTAAATAGTATTTATAATTTAAATTCACAGTACTATACAAATTGTTTCATCATATGATTATATGGCATACAAGTACAGTCTGACAATAATGTGCTCCAGCATCTTGCAGTATGCGCAGGTGAGTGAAACTTGGAGATAGTTGCTCGCTTTGTATCTGTCTCCCTTATTTAATAATGCCGACACTGTGGTGGTCTTCCATATATTAAGGTATGATTCTGTTGTTAGGCATTACTGGTGTATCAGGCAGATATACGGGGTACATTCATTTGCCAGTTTTAAGGACCTTTGCTGGTAGCATATTTGGACCTGTTGCCTTTTGCAGGTTGAGTTTAAGCAGCAGCTTGAGCATCCATGAGGCGTTGCCTCGATTTGCGGAATGGCTGGTGCTGGTTCCCCATCTGACGTTGGGCTAGTGTCACTCTCCTTGTTGTGGGTGAACACTGACTGATATTGTTGGTGCAACATGTTAGCCTTGCCTAGTGGGTCGCTGTAGGGCCTGCCATAGTCGTTCAAGGGAGCCACCCGGAGGTGTCCTTTCTGATAGACTGAATGAAGTTTGAGAACCTCTTCTGTTTGTTGGGTTGCTTGACATTGTCTGGGTCACAGACTTATATCTGATTTTTCATGAAATGCCAGTATCACCGCCTATCTAGTCGTTGAGTGTTTGCTTTTACATGGAGATGGCGATGACGGTCGTTTCGCTTCCCTGTCTCTGTTTTGCGACTGACGAGTTTGTTTCTCTTTCTCTGGTGGGCATTAATTTCTTTGGTGATCTATGATTTGTGGACCTTATTCCCAGATAGCGTCTTCGATGGGATGTGCTGACTCATTAGTTGTTTGAGGAGCTGTTCAAAGGTAGACCATGTGTGGCATGTCCTCAGTATTTTTCCACAAACTGGGTATGCTGAGTTGACAGCTCATCTCAAATAGACTGGCAGTCTGCTTTCCTGTACTCGTATACCTTACGTGTTTAAATTTTCAAGGACGTTGGCTGGAATCCACAAATAAGGCGTCATGGTCCCCTATTGCAGGAATGGTCTCGCATTTGTTGATGATGGTATTAATGAAGAATAGTTCGAGGAAAAGTCCTTCATATAATTGATTTTTTTTTGTGTAGAAGTGTTTCTTAGTACAAGTAAGTGGTTATAAAAGAAAGTATCAAATGGGGTTTGAACCCCATATAAAATTGTTGCACGTGTAATACTGTCTGACAATAATTATAAATATCGTGTGTAAAACAATTTAAACTTAACACCAACAGTTAAAAGGCATATACATGAGGAATCACCATCTTGACATACACCACTTTAATTCAACAATAACGTTTTAATAATATACCCTATTTAATATCACACAACTACATCCATTCAAATCTACACACCTGTTACCACAGCGATGTGGTCCAGGATAAACTATTCTAACGGCACCTCTCAGTCTTATGCTAAACACTCTGGTCAATCTCATGAACTCAACGAACTCAAACACATACGGTGCACTTATACTTCAGCAATGTTATGTTTCTAATAATTTAAAATAAAATCCAGACCTCCCAACCAAAGATTAGTGAGTAGTTAGAGTGAACATTTAACAACTTACGGCAACCGAAACTTTAATAGCGGGTTTTGAGGATAAACAAACGTTATGACACACAATAATTGTTATTTATGTAACACTTACATAAAACTTGTAGATTGTTTTTTTAAATTTTAATTGAAAATCAAGTGATTATTTATCAGTTGAACATTTAGTCGATCGCGCAATACGACTAGCTAGTCATGGTGTGTTAACCAAAAACACGTTATTAGTTGGTAATATGAAATTCACTAAAAACTCGCTGCATGTACATATCCGTTTGCCAGGGCATGATTCAACATTATATAACGTATACTATATTTGGTTACTGTGCATTTTAAAAATCATTACACTTTCTCTTCTTAGAGTTCTTAGAGAGTGCAAAGACATGCCTGCATTACATATTTTTTTTGTTTTAATCTTATTCATGTAATTATTATAAGGCACACTTTCAGATATTGATCCATCATACACTGCCGCGATGGACAACAGAGAGAGAAGGCCCAGAGCTTCCCAGAACTTCAGGGGCCTAGTGGACATGAAGAAGGTCCCTAAAGATCCAACATTCAGAGCCTATGTAGGCAACCTCTCACATGATGCTACAGAAGAGGACATACGGGATTTCTTTGGCGAATCAGTAAGATTTGTTATCTACATTTTGAAAACAGTAAGATTCTTTTTGTATGTACGTTGATATCTTGTTAAAGATTTAATGTTTTCAGTAACAACAAAACTTACAAGTTAATTAACCTGACCAGTACTGTTCAATTCATGTCCAACTTAGTAAATTGTAATGTGTTTAGGTAAACTAATAAAATATTTGGAATATTTGATGATTTTTGTCAGTGTCTTTCAAATAATAATGTTTGTAATATTTGTATTTCAATCCTTTGTTGAATTGTTTTCCAGTGTTTACAGGTTGTGAGCGTAAAACTTAAGGAGGTTGATGGAAAGCCAAGAGGGTATGGATTTGTGGATTTTGAGACACAGCATGCTCTCATAGACGCACTAGCTATGGATAATAAGGCATGCGCATAATTGTTAAAATTGTCTATGAATCCTTTAATGACTTTTAAATAGTTCCATTCCCATGTTAAATATTATACTCAATATATATTCTGTGCATACATAGGCAGTGTGTTGTCACTAATTTAATGCCATGGTAGCATGCATGTATCATGTTATCACTTACTTCTTTGTCTAGTCTACGATATCCATGTTATGCAACTTGTGCTGGATTCGTTATTGCTTCGATATGCATCATGATTGTTTTTTTCTGTATGTTGGTCATGGGTTTGATTCAAACCCTGGTAGTGTTCTTGAAATCTGCCCAAAAAACGCGTGTAGTTTCAGGATATCGACTCAAAAGTGACATTAATTTCAATTCAATCAATCTCAAATATAAAATAAAAGCTTACATCAGCATTAACTCTTTTGCAGATGTTTATGAACCGCAAGATCAGGGTTGACTTGGCAGGGGAATCTCAGCAAGGAGAAAGTAGGTGCTTCCTCTCATATCATAGTGGCCACCATTGATATAGCGTTATACACCGTTTAGTTTATTTGGGATACCCATTGAATGCTAGATGTTGACAAGTGGAAATTCCCAATTTCCACATACTAAGCGTTGACGTAAAAAAAAATAATTAATATAAACAATGTATACCGAAGTTTTGTCATTCTGTTTTTTTTTCACAAGTTGATATATTGATACAAGAATTCGCGCCCGATGAGGAGATAATTTTAAAACAGTATTGAATAAATAAAACTATCAGTTTGACAGGATGTGATATTAATTAACAATGATTAACAGTTTATTATGAGTCCCCTTTTTGACGTGGACCGCTCCAATTATTGTCTATTCCTAGACTGACTGAGGTACATGTTAATTGCAAGTAAAAAAAGAAGATAATTTTGCATTACACTGGTGTTTGTCCAGACTTGGCGTTTAATCAGTAAATCTGTGTATTAATTTGAAATTAAAACACATTTTAAATTGACATTCCACACATTTTAACAGGTGCGAATATAAATATATATGCCCTAAATTTTATTGCGCAAAAATTGTATCCATCGAGTTCAAATGATTTCACAGTTGTGTATGCATTTGGAATTGGAAATTTAATCTGCATTATTAAGGGGTTGTAAGAAAATGCATTGTTGATTTTTGAAAACAGAAATTAACACAAACAGGTTAAACACCATTACTGTATACAACAATCTTTCGTGAAAATATACTCCTGATTATGCCCCTGCCCCCCCNTTTGAAGACGAGTGGGTATATTGTTTTGCGCTTGTCCGTCGGTCAGTAGGTATGATCGCATTTATCTTTTACAAATATCTTTAAATATTTTTTGTTTACAAAAAAACAAGGTCATAGTTTCTTAACATATAGACACATGGCTTTCTCACAAAAACTTGCATTTATCTTTTACAAATATCTTTAAATACTTTTTGTTTACAAAAAAACAAGGTCATAGTTTCTTAACATAAAGACACATGGCTTTCTCACAAAAACTTGAGTTTGGATGTAGGTATTGAACTGAAATTGTGTACGTAGGTAGATTAAATTCAGACCTAGCTTTTGATTGCATTTAGGCTACCCAGATCAAGGTCACTGTAACTAAAAATAGAACAATTGTTTACTTTAGTTTGGATTGCAGTATTGCACTGAACTTGTTTGTGTTGTTTGCTGATATGCAGACCTAACAAGGGAGCTCACAGGCCTTTTTCTGCCTATCTCACGGGTCCGAAAGTCGGACCCATTCCCCATGCCAAATATGCACGTTTTTTCCCCAATTCTCAAAAAAAAATCCCCCCTCAATTTTTTTTTTTTTTTTTTTTTTTTTNTGTCGATGAAAATTCTTCCCGATTTGGAAGATTTCGCGACTCAAAAAATCCCCATTTTGCTAGGTACTTTTTCCCCAACTAGACAGAAAAAGGCCTGGCTCATTTGGGGCCAGTCTGGTTAAGGTCAGGGTCTTTGTTAATGAAAATAGAAAAAAGACAGGGTTCTGCTCAATAAATTGAGTTTAGATAGAGATATTGTGTATAGGTAGCTGACACCTATACTTAGCCCGGTTTTCCATTTGCGACCAGTTAGGTCAAATTCAAGGTTACTGTTTCTAAAACAAACGAGTAACCTTTTCCTCTAAATAGTTTAAGTATAAGTTGTGTATGTTGTTAGCTTACATGCAGACTTAGCTTTGAGTTGCATCTAGGGCTTGTTGGATAAAGATCAAGGTCAATTCAAATACAAAAATCTGTTTTCCGTTTAAGAACTTGAGTTTGGATTAAAGTATTAAGCTGGAATTGTGTGTTTGGGTAGCTCACGTGCAAACATATAGTGGGGTTGATCAATTTTTTAATTATTATCGTAAATCTTTGAAAATCTTGTTTCGTGGCGTTGCCATAAATCTGGTTATTAAAACAAAGAATTGCACTAATATATGATTTGTGTTATCAAATTTTACATACATCGGCGAATCATAAGTTTAACAATTAGCTGAAAATTGTAGAGGGACCCATACCGAGAATTTGCATGTTCAACAACGTCGAAGGTGGTTGTCGGAATGACTTTCAGAGCAAAGAGTGTCCTTATCTACATCTTTGCAAACACTATGTGATGGACGCGTGTAAGTTTGGTGCAAGGTGCAAAAGGAGCCATAACCTGACGGATCAAGGGGTTTTGTCTATACTAGAGAAATATGGCATAGAAACCAAGAGAACGCCTAGGGAATTCTTGCAGATCTGAAAGAGATGTTCCAGAATGATGATGGCAGCGATTCGAAAAACCTTGAATCAGCACCAGAAAGTGTGTCTTCAAGGTATTTCATATTTTTTCATAATAATTAATGTTAACTCTTTCGTTTGCTAATATGTGATTGATATTGGGTGAATAAGAGCTGGCACTAAAATTCACAGATGAAAAGTATTTGCCTAAATCCTAGGTGAATATGTTTGCGATGAAAATACATTGTGTAATGGAATGGACCTAAATTGACAATGTCAGAGATTTAAAAGTACCATAGTTAAGTGAGAACATAGTAGACAACCATACCAGTGGTTGCTAGTAGAATATCAAATGATTGTGGTTTTTCGATGGGTTTATGGCATGGGTTGATTGTTTCAAAGTGTATTTCACGAGCCTGCGTAACAAGCGGAATAAAATTTTGCAAAGTCAAGTGCAATACAAACCATCGGGACACCATAACCATGAAATACTCCTTTACTTTTATACCCTCTTATGATAAAAACAGCGTAACAATCAGCAACTCAACACAAAATCATAAAGTGTAAAATAATAGTATTAAAATGTGCATTTAAATAATGTACAATGATAACAATTTTTTATTTATAACATTATAAACTTGATTCAAACATTTTGAAGTTTTTGTATAAATGAAATATTTGCCGGCCCCCCATTTAAATTTCTGAATGATACTGGTACGATCATCTTAAAATGTCATTATGTTGCTAACATTGTCAATCTTTTTGTAGGACTAAGCTTGCAAGTGCCAACGGGTTGAGACATTTGTCAGAGAACGATCAAGGTCATCCATTCCAGGGAAGTCTGATTGGACCAGGTTTGTAAAGCTGTGTTTTTTTCACCATTTTGGGAATGGGTCCGGGTCCCTTTGGATTGAAAAACAATTGGGCGTTTTGACTAAAATTGGAAAATTAGTCTTGTTGTTGTTTTGCTTACTAATTCTTCAAAATTGAGAATAAAAGTGTTTTCAATATTATATTTACTAGGGTTCAACTTAAAGAGCTAGACAGGAACTTAATGTTGAGATCTTTAAAAAATATATCATATTTTTATGCCCCCTTTTTAAAAAAAGGGGGTTTATTATTTTTGGCCTGTCTGTCTGTCTGTCATTCTGTCTGTCTGTCCAAAACTTTTATAAATATTAAAGTTTTGTCATAACGTTTGCAATATTGAAGATGGCAACTTCATATTTGGCATGCAATATATATGTGTATCTCATGGAGCTGCACATTTTGAGTGGTGAAAGGGCAAGGTCATCCTTCAAGGTCAAAGGTAAAAAAAAAAAAAAGTCAAAGCGGCGCATTAGGGGGCATTGTGTTTCTGACAAACACATCTCTTGTTTGAAACTTTCAATTGGGAATGTGTAGGTCCGGTCCCATGTGAAAATATATAAAATATATACGGCTTCGAATTTGAACGAAAAAAAACAATCTAAAGAGTAACAAAATACTGATTGCATCTCAACATTCTAAAGAGTGTCATTTCATATCATATCATAGTCAGCATATCATGTTTATAATGGCTTAACATAATTTGATAGTTGAAATCATTATAAGTCTACCTAATAAACAACACAAAAAGTCTTAAGATACAAATTATTCATCATTTCTGTATCTTTGTTTATGTGAGTGCACAAACAATTGTTTGGTAATATTACGAACACAATAATATGTGATTTGATGGTTGTTAATGGATTAATAGATAAATATTTGTTATTCTGATCGATTGTTATTAAATATTTAGCAATTCAGCATAATTATGTCCTTTGGGCAAACACCCCCATTTCATTCCAACACATCAGAGCTTCAAAACAGTGTTTATTTATTGGTCGATTTTAGATGATCGCTCCGCCCACTAAATCACGTGAACAAGCGATTGAAAAACATCGACAAGCTAACATCAAAGTGGCATTTATGCTAAGATTACACCATATTCGTGATAATATTGTTAAACATTGTGTTTTTGGTATGTGTTTTATCCCTTACAGCAATGATCAAGTTTTTTTTATCATTTATTCATCATGCAAATACATACAAGTGTTAGTTAAACACGTTCTCAGACGCTTGCGCGGGTACTGAAATCAACCAAGTAACAATTATAATGGAAGTTATAGTAACACTTCTACTGTGTTATTAATCAATGTTATTGATGAAAATATTAACAAAAAAATATTGTGGCTTGTATATGACACAACATAGCGATTTATTTCTGCAAGATAAAAACGCTTTTCGACGCTGAGCACGTTCCGAAATCATACATGTTATTACATATCGTCGCTGTCGTTCTCAAACCTCGTAGCTACAAAATACCAACTTTTCAGGGGAGAGAAAAAACTGTCGCATTTTTTTAATAACGATGTTTTAGAAATTGAAATTCTGTCAAAATACCAAACAAATGAAGCTGCAAAATACGGTATAAGCTGTAGACGCGTAAGTCATACTGACATTCAGAAATTGTAGCTACACATGTACGATATGGTAGCTACGATATTTTGTCACCACAGTTTTGTCAATTTTATGAGGTACAACAATTAAAAAATGTATGAAATGACGTACCAAAGGTGAAATGACGTAGCTTTGAACGTCACGTCGCTTTTTCATGGGCTCTGATTGGCGTAGAGCTACGAGATAAAGCCGCATCACAATTTGTCAGGATGAAAGGACGTAGCTTTGAACGTCACATGGCTTTTTTATGGGCTCTGATTGGCGTCGAGCTACGAGATATAGCCCAAAACACGTACCAGACTTCATATATTCGGAAAAGACGAAAAAAAAAAATTGAAAAATTTTGAGCTACGAGGTTTGAGAACGATAACGACGATATATGGGTAATATAAATAATATTTAACATTGTTAATATAACAAATTACATTCTTTATTATAAAAATTTCAAAACAAAAATATCACTTATGCCATTTTCTGAAATCAATTTACGTTCAATAACGGGGACTTCTGTAATTCTAAATATTAAATTTGCCAATCGCATCGCACTTGTCGTAATCACATTTTGGCTTTGAAAATGGTATTAATTTAATGTTTCCAACTAACCTTTCATGTATACCAACTGTCCATGAAACATTAACGCTAATGACCCTGTAAAACCATATTTTAGTTACGATTTTCGTTTTTTTTTTAACGAAACTCGTTGAAAAATAATGTGAAGTTGACATTCTGCTTGTCGAGGAAAATGGCGGACTAATCGATAGCAACCAGCTGCCCGATTAATTGATCACTGATTGGTCAATCGATATTTAGATGACATTTTGATTCAAAGGTGGAGATGTTAATTATATTTGGTACACAAACGCTTCACAATTATTTGACAAATCACTAGATAAATTTGCATATATTACAATTGAATTTGTGTGTGTGTCTGTAGAATTCAGGTAAGAAGGTGTGGCAAAATTGCACATTGTCGTGCTTATCCTTTTTTAACAGTCTATGTACAACTTGTCGGTAAGGCAATTACAAATTTTGATAAGTTAATTGTTAAAACTTTGTTCTTGTCTATAAATGCTTTGAGCGATATGGGCAACATATTTGGCAATCGGTTCCTTGTACTAAAACTCTCCTGATTCCTAAAATCATTTCTTGCAGGTCACCAAATTGGCTTGCCATATGCTGGTGCCCGACCAAAAGCCAGCCCATTAAATGCGGGGCCCTTAGATCAGAGTGAGGTGCACGTTTTAACAGATCAGTTTAGTCAAATGAAGACTGAAGTCCCTGCCACTGGGCCTCTGCCAAGAGGTGCGCATAAAAATGTCTTTATTATAAATAATTTATACTTTTATTTCAGGGACTGGTAAAATATAATTAAGAGCTTGTTTTTGGCATTGGTTTGAAAAATGGTGTTGACATTTTGTGTGTGATGAGTTCAAAGTAAAGTGCTTGGAGATGTTTGAATTATGGTACCAGTCCTGTGTCTTTAGCACTGGTATATGCTTTTAGTTTAGAACATTTTATCCAAATGTGACCAAATCTAAATAATTCTACGTGAAATCCAAACATCGAGGATGAGTTTGATATAAGGCCTCATCAGCCCAGAAATTAGTTCATAAAGCTACGTGGAGTGAGACAATGTTAAAATATCCTATAGGTTAAAAAGAAAAAAACTAATTTCTTTTTGAAAATATTTTTTCGAGTGCAGAGAATTCACTAGAAACCGTGAAAGACATTTCCCAGAAATATGTCTGCATATACAAATTGACATTCCACACATTTTAACCCGTGCGAATATATNTATGGATTTGTGGAATTTGAGACAAGGAAAGCTCTCAAAGACGCACTAGACATGAATGATGAGGTATGCGCATCCTTGTTAAAAATATCTCAATTTATTTAATGACTTTCAAATAGTTCCAGTTTACATGTTCAATATCATACTCAATATATATTCTGTACATAGAAAGGCAGTATATTGCCACTAATTCAATATCAAGGCGCCATGTATATAGACTATCATGTAATGATTTATTTCTTTATCAAGTCTACGATACCTGTGTTATGCAACTTGTGCTGGATTTGTTTTTGCTTTCATATACACGAGTGTCATCAAATTAAATAGTTTTGTATGTTGTTCATGGGATTGATTAAAACCCGGGTCGTGTTCTAGAAATATTTACAGTGTATAGATATATGTATATTTGTGTCACGATATTGACTTGAAAGTGACACTATAGGCTTAATAATCTAATTTCAATCAATCTCAATTATAAAATAAAAGTTTACATCAAATGAACTATGTTGTAGATGTTTCTGAACCGCAAGTTAAGGATTTACGTGTTTGAAGGTGAAGGTAGGTACTTCCTGTCATCTCACAGTGACTTCCTGTACCAATCGTTTTACTCGAGACATCTGTGTAGTTTTATGGGATACCCATTGAATGGTATATCATTGAATCAGGCCTGGCTACGGATAATTACAAGGATTTCTTCCTACTATCTGGGAAAATGCTTTAGAGTCACTAATTTTCTTGGAGGTCAATTTTTCGCGCTCTCATTGTAAGCGGGCCGGTGTTTTAAATGAATATAAAAAAACTTTGTACCGAAAATTTTGACATTATTGTTTGAGCTTACTTGCGCACAACGTGGGCAGAACATTTGGTGTAATGATATTTCAGCTGAGTTCGAAAATGGTTCCTGTTGGTTGAAAAACATGGCTTCCAGGTATTGGGGCAGTTTCCCGCATATGGCTTTGTACAAATTTGTTACTCTCTCGAAATCACAGTTATTGTCCAATCTTCATAAAACTTTTTTAGAACCTTTTGTATGATGATATCTGGGCCTAGTTCGAAAATGTCTTTTATAAAACATGGCTGACAGTTTTCTTGTTATTGCTTTAGTAAAACCATGTTTGCTCTCTAGTAGAAGTCCCACGTATTGTCCAATTATCATAAAAATTGGTCAGGACATTCGTTCTTATGATATCTCAGCTGAGATCGAAAATGATTACTGTCTGTTGAAAAACATGGCCGCCAGTTGGCGACCCAGTTGCCTTTACATGACAATAGTAAAACATTGTTAACACTCTAGAAGTCACATTTATAGACCAATCTTCTTGAAACTTGGTCTGATGTATCTGC
Organism: Dreissena rostriformis; assembly: GCA_007657795.1. Taxonomy (NCBI): domain Eukaryota; kingdom Metazoa; phylum Mollusca; class Bivalvia; order Myida; family Dreissenidae; genus Dreissena; species Dreissena rostriformis. The sequence continues at coordinate 65,663 of VMBQ01004618.1, forward strand.
TGTGTTCAAAAATAGTTTTGAGTCGGTAAAAAGAGTCCGCCAGAAGGCTTGACAGTTTTCCTGATATGACTATAGAAAAACCTTTTTGACACTCTAGAAGTCACACTTATTGTCCAATCAGGAAACGTGGTCAGAAGTTCAGAATATTTTGTTTAAATGATTTCTCGGCTTAGTTCGGTTGTGGTTCCGATTGTTTGAAAAACATTGCCACCAGGGGTAGGGGTAGTGGCAGTGTTACTTATGTGTCTTTAGTTAAACCTCTTGGAGTCACATCTTAGTCTAATCTTCATTAACCTGGTCCGCAAATTTGTTCTAATGATATCTTGGTCGAGTTTGAATATGGTTCCAGTTAGTTGAAAAAAGATAGCTACCAATGGGCGGGGCAGATTTCCTTTTCTGGCTATATTGAAGCCTGGTTAACACTCTAGGAGTCAAATTTGGTCCAGTATCCATGACACTTAGTCGAAACATTTGTCCAAATGATTTCTCGGCCATGTTTGAAACTGCGTCACGTGTGGTTAAACACTAGGGCCCTCGGTCAAATTAAAGAAAAAGCTTGGAAACACTATAGAAGTCACATTTAAAGTCAAATCTTCATATTACTTGGTCACAATATTTGTTCTTATGATATCTCAGCCGTGTTTGACAATGGTTCCTGTCCGTTGAAAAACATAGCGCCTTAGGGCTCATGACTCTCTTGTTTAATTTCAAACGACATAAAAGCACAATTATAATAGTTTATAATATTTTGAAAATATTTACATCACATGTTTATAAAGTGAGTTCAGTTTTTTGCGTATTTTCATGCTAAACTTGTTCAACTATGTTAAGCTATATGTCTATGTTCAACTTTTTTGTAAGACAAAAACACCCTTTATAAAGTTAATTGTATAAAATTTGTGTTGGTTTATACATGCTGTGGTGAAATCTGGAAAACATTTCTCTATCTTATCTTTGCACCAATATTATCAGTTTACTTGTGTTCATTTCTTGCACGTCCAAAATTTGGCACGTCATACGCTGGTGCTCGGCAAAAGACCAGTGAAGTCCCAACCACTGGGCCTGTGGCGACATGTACGCATACAAGTGTCTTAGTTATAAAAAAAATAACAATCTTACTTCAGGGACTCAAACATATAATAATGTGCCCAGTAATAAGTTAATTAGGTTACAGGTAGCTTATAAGGTCAAAAACATACTAGATAAAAACAAGTTTATTCTTGGAAGTATTTTTTTCAGCTGCACGAGGGGTGGATCCAATAGGAGCTGCGCAAATGTCTAATTCCAGAAGCAGGAAAAAGAAAGCACAAGAACCTGAGAAAGACATATCCCAGAAATATGTCTGCATACACAACTTAATAGTAAGTTACAACCATGTTTAAAGTCATTTCCCTAAATTTTGTCTGCACAAAAATTTAGTTAAAATTTGTAACAATGAAAGTTATTTCCCTGAATTAGTCTCCAGATATAATGTTTGAAAGTTCTAACCCATGAGACATTTTCCAGAAATAAGTCTGCAGATTTTTTATTTTAACTGTGAAACATATTTCCTCAAGTCACAATTCAGTTGTAAGGCGTCTCTTAGTTTATATTATATTATACGTAAGTCAAGTCAAATTCTTTAGTATTCAGTCAATTATTGCAATTTTATATTGTTTTTGTATTTGTTATTGAATATAAAATTTACATAATGAATATATTTTGAGCTCATAGTAAGCTTTATGTGATAACGGTCTGTTCTTTTTTTTTCAAACGTTGTGCGTTGTCAACATTTACCATGATGTGATTATTCTCGACGCTACATTTATTGCCCAATCTTCATGAAACTTGGTCAGAACATCTGGGCCAAGATCGAAACTGGGCATCGTGGTGTAAAAAAAAATAGTCACTATGTAAAATTAAAATAAAGCGTTGGAACACTCTAGGTCACACTATACTAATTATATTGTTTATGTAATTGAATGCCAAACATTCAATTTATTAAAAAATAAAGCCGTTTTTTGCACCAAGGTGCACGATAACCACACAAATCTTTATTTCTTAAAAAGAATTCAAGGTTGATTGCATTTAAGAAATGCAAAAGGCGTTATGTGTTGTATGAGAAAGATTTAGTAATGAATCTAAGTTCGAAGATTTTCTACAATTTTTTTCCGGCTTCTTTTTAGTCGACATTAACCCGCTTTTGCGCAAGTTTCCCGTTATAGTCTCCAATCTTAAAATATAACAATAATTTCTAAGTCAGAGGGGGTAATCACGTGACAAACAAGATGGCTACGTCCATGCCGAGACATATATTTTTCGCCGGTGTTAACCCTTAATTATTTGTATTAATTGTTTAAAGGCCGCTCACTTTCCAGCCATATCAGCAAGAAAGTGATGAACCTTTATTTCATATTAAAATTGGCTCTATATATCGACTTTACTCGCTACGAATGTTCTTAGTGGAGCAGTAATTAGGTCACCCGCTAAGAAAATTCGCAGCGAGTAAAGTAGAGATGAAGAGCGAGTATTAATACCAAATTAACGCTAATGGCTTTCTTGCTGATATGGCTGGAACGTTAGCGGAATTTATTTTTTTAATAAAAGAAATTTAGAGTATAACAAGGCAAAAAATACAGGTTTTGGCATGGACGTCGCCATCTTGTTTGTCACGTGATAACCCTCTCTGTAAGTAAACATCGCTGCTTTCCCTGCTCTCAGGTCAATGAAAGAATATCATAACGAGTGTCTTTAGCTGAAAACATGTCTTCCAGTAAATCAGGATGATTGTTTCAAGAGAATTTACCATTGAACATCTCACTTATTTAGTATACTGTAACCTATAAGCATTTTTTTTATTTTTGATAAAGCGGAAAATGCCTTCTTTTCATTTAATTCAACATATGTTTTCTGTGTATCCAATTTCTGACTGATCCACAAACAACAATTATGTCACATACGTAGTTTAGATGTCCTATATTTACATGACAGAGCATTCTAAGCTGATTTTTGTCTTTTTTTCCGACTACTTTAAGTGTCTTCAACTGATAATCTTTCATTAAATCAACATGATGTTTTAGAGAGTACACCATTGAACATATTACCTATTTCTTGTACTTAAATCTCTAGCTTTGTTGCGCAATCATCATTAAACTTGCACACAACAATTGTACCTATGATTTCTCAGCCAAGTTTGATAACGGTCCTGTCCAGTCCGTTGAAAAACATGGCTACCAGTTTTTCTGATATGGTTGTTATGGAACCTTGTGAACTCTCCATTAGCTCCATTTTGAGCGCACCTGAGCAAAATGTGCTCGTGTGAACGTGTGTGATCACCTTTTGCCGTCTTCTTTCGTGCGGCATCAACTTTCATCTTGTAAACACACTATAGACATAATGGATCACCCATTCATCATGCAATTTTTCCATTTTGAACCTTTTGTCACAATCATGTCCTGCCCAAGTTCTAAGGTAAGATGCTGTGTAACGTGGGGTAAAAAACTAGGGTCATTAGGGTAAGCATAAAACTTGTGAACACTTTTAGAAGTCACATTTTATGCTCAATCACTATAAAACTTGCTCGGAACATTTGTTCTTATGATATCTCTATGGTTTTGGTCTATTGAAACACATGTCCATTAGGGGCGTTGCAGTTTTCCTTATATGGCTATTTTGAAACCTTGTATACACACTCCAGAAAACAATTTTTACCTAGTCTTCATATAATTTAGTTTGAACATTAATCACCATGATAATTTGTCTGAGTTTAAAACTTGGTCACTTATCTTCAAAAACTAGGTTACTAGGTAAAATTTAAGGGAACACTTTCGAAAACTCTAGAAGTAACTTTTTTTATCCAATCTTCATAAAATTGAGTCAGAACATTTGTTAAAATGATATCTTGTCAGACTTTGAAACTGAGTCACGTGGTTCCAGAAACTAGATCACAATGTCAAATAAAGCAAACCTTGTGAACACACTAGAAGGAACATATTTTGCCCAATCATTATTACAGAGCAGAGTAAATGTTCCATACCTTTACAGGGCAAATGTTCATACGGTGTCCGGTGTTTTAACTACCACTGTAAGATGCCATACCAGTGGATGTACAAAGCGATGGGGTCGGAAGACTGGCATGAAGTTCAGCCAGCAGAAAATATTTTGATGGAGAAAATGTATTGCAACCCTTTTGAAGACGACTATCTTCTTTCAGTTAGGTATGACGGCTATGGATAATTTTGTGAACGTCACTTTTATTTTACACCCTCAAGGGGTGAATTATAGTCCCATCTGTCTGTCTGTCAATGCCGTTCAGTCTGTGTGTGTGTGAGGAGCGCATTGTCATTGTGACTAAAGTTATCATGCTCAATGCCCATCCTTTTCAGGGATATCTCAATTTATGTGTTGGTCTGTATTTAAAGCTAGCCTGAGATCGAAGTGCTCATTGTCAGCTTTTGTGGTCATTCTTCTTCCAGCGTCGTGTGTCATATGCCATCAAACTTAAGCTTGATAAAACTATGGAGGCCATTTATTTCAATCATTCTATATGACTCTTAGTCAAAATGTTTATCTATACAATATGAGAATGAGTTTGAGTCTTGGTGTTTCTAAATAGTAGGTCACAAGTTGTTATCACTCTTAAAGCCTCATTAATGACTCAATTTTAAATGGAAATTGATCCCAATGTTTATCTTGACAATGTCTGTGCCGAGTTTGAATGTGGGTTATGAACGTCCAAAAACTAGGTCACCAGGTCATATCTTAATTTTTTTATCTTAACACTCTGAAAACCACATTTTTCCTCCAATATTGATGATACTTGATAAAAATGTTTATCCCTATAACTGGGATTAATTCGGATCTGGGTCAAGTGCGTCCATAAAAAGCTTGTTACCACTCTGAAGGCGCACATTTATGACTCAATATTATTACACTTTGTCAGATTGTGTATCTTTACAATATTTAAGTTTAGTTTCAATCTGGTCACGTACTTCCTGAAACTAGGCCTGCAGGTCAAATATTAGATTAAACCTATTCCCAATCTAGAGGCCACACATATACAATCCTAGGGAAATTTGGTCAGAATGCTAATTTTGAAAATATCTAAATCGACCCGAGTTCGATTTACGCCAAAAACTAGGTCACAAGGTCAAATCTTAGGAAAATCTTGTTACCACTTTATATTCAGTATTGGTGAGACCTGGTAAGAATGACCTGGTAACAATGATTTTCTTTACAATACCTAGGTAGAGTTTTAAAAGTGTTTACTCAGGAGTGCATATCGGCAGGCCAAAGTAAATTTTAAAAAGGGGGAAAAATAGTGCAAAAGCCGGATTTCGATGGGTGCGTGGGGGGTGGGATTTAAGCGGGCTAGTTGGAGTTACCTCTTTTAAACATACAATCTTAAGTGTTATTGTTGTGTTTTAATTGTATTTTGAACTGTCAGAGCTTAATTAATATATATATATATTATATGTTTACCTTTCAGTAGTATACATTTTACGCCCATGTTGTAACAGTAAACTGTACTTTGTGACAAACATGAAAAGCAGACTATGTATTTATTTTGATTTACACAAATCCACCAACATATAAATCAAACCATGTTAGTCTTTTTCGCTTTAAAAACAATAATCTTGTAAAATGATTTTTTTCGTTGCGATTATACTGAACTCCCATTTAAAAAAAAACACTTGTTTTCGTTACATATATTCACTATGTAAATTCCTAATAAATATCTGTTGTTTTTTATCTAAAACGAATGTTCAATCGTTTATGGACACCCACTCATTTCACTTATATCGACTAATTAATTTCGTCGGTCGTTTATTCGATTGTTTTTTTGTGATGTTCCGTTGTCCGCCATCTTAGAACAATGACGTACGCGACAAGTGTGCATTACAACGTAAATACGTAAAAGACTACATTCGCGAACCAATAATTAAGTCTGATGTCGTTCGGCGACAAATCGAGGCGGAGTTATCACTCATGGGAAATTTCCCGTCATGTAAACATGCGTTTTGGTTTGTTTCAGGTAAACAATATCGTTACAATTGTTGATATTGACAAACATACTTTTTTTAAATTGTTGGGGAAAAATGGATCGTTTGGGGGAACATTCCATGACAAAGGGTGAACATATGTTATAGAGAAAGGGCTGATATTCGGCGGGTATCAAAGAAGGAAAATCAACCCATCAATAATTGTCAATTGTAATGGATTAAATCTACTCGATTAAAATATTCTCGTGTTTCCAAAAGCTAGATCACCACGTCAAATGTACGTAAAACCTAGTTACCACTCTAGAGACCACATTTATAAGTCTATCTTGATGGCTCTTGTTACGAATATTTATCTCATAATCTGTATAATATACTTACCATGTTTTAATCTGAGTCAGATGTTGTCAGAAGACAAGATAAAGAAAGGTTCGAATCCGGGTCATATTCGGTCAAAAACATGGTCACCAGGTCAAGAATTTGACAACTGGCGTTCATTGAACTCAGTTGATGGCTTCAGGGCCATGATGACCATCATGGCCCTCTTGTTTTTCTTGCTTATACTGTTTGGTTTAGGCATTGGTCCCTTGTTATTAGTCTGTAATTAAACAATTTGCACATACAATACAGGGCAGTACACACAAAACGACATTGAACTTTTAACTGGGGTCACCACCTTGTATTACCTTGACGGTTTTTTAAAGGCTTGGCAATTTTGATGTTCAAAACATTTCCTACTCCATATCCAACTGACTTGTTTGCTGTTTGTAAATGGCCGAATTAAAGACCAGAAGATATTACTTAGGGTTTCTTTCTTGTTGATGTCTCTGGATTTTTTTAATTTGTATGTTCATACTTGACTTTGAAGAAACAAATATGTTATTTTAAATTTCAGTGGAAGACTAGTAGACCTGGACTTTTCCACAATGACCACAATTGGTGACCACGTTCTTGTGTTTCATCGGTTGTCAACAAACACCTCTGTTGTCATGGATACGCAGCCCTTAGCAACCAAGTGGAGTTGGTACTGGCAGATTCAAAAGGGATTTTGGTCAAAATATGGCGATGTAAGTGCTATACTTGCAATGCACTGTGAGGAGAATGTGTTTGACTTGACTTTATTTAGGATTTTTTTTCAGATTTGGGACGAGGCCAAATGCTTGGGGAATATTAAAATGTACCTATGATATATATAAGGTTTAAGTTTAAAGAATCTATATATGCGCATGTTATTATTTATTAACTGCGCGCAAGAGAATTCAAAGGGAGATACTATGGAAATCACTTATATGAGAATTCATTTGTATTTTCATGTGAACTTGTTTTTGAAAAAAAAAACAAAATGCTGCCCACATACGTTTCAAATTTTCAATGCATGGATTATGAATGCGTCACTTTCTTTCTTGATACAGGATGACTGTGGGAATAAATCATCGCTTAACAGCCATGAGATAGAGCAAGCCTTCGTCAACAACCCAGAAGGGCAACTGGAGTTTACTACGGCCGGACATAACTATGTTCTTTATTTTAGAGAAATGGTGCAGTGTAACCTATATTCTGAAACAAATAGAGCGATCAGACGACGGCCCGAATTTGTGGATGAGAAAGAATTTGAAATGAGGAAAAAGAAAGGAAAAAGTCAGTAAGTACAATCTTAAGATACATCAATACGTTTCAAATGGCCATTGTGTATAAATATGTTTGAAAAAGCAGTTATCTTATACTATTTTTTTTTATTATGATCCCCAAAGAGGGCTTATATGAGTCATACTGCATGTCCGTTGATTGGAGGGTGTTTGGATACCTCCGTGTGGATTTCGCGTCTAATTTGACATTTTTTGGTGACTTTAACATAATTTTCTCATGACTAGATGATGTGACGTTACAACTCCATTATCATTTACTTTCTGTTCTGTTATTTTAATATCCAGGAGGAGGAATTAAACATGTTTATTCTCCTGGTAGGGTTTCATGTAGCACTCGCATTGTCCGTCGGTCTGTCCGTCCGTCTGTCCGTCCGGCCAGTATGCCGTTTCTGGACTTTTTTCCTTAACCCTTTCAGAATTTAACCTGATTTTTGGTTAGTCTACCTGCATGACTTACATAATTATGAAATTCGAGTTTCCTTTCGGTCCATTGATTTTAACGATGTTATGGGCCTAAGACTTAGAAATGTATTCTTGAAAGTCACACTTTAACGTCAAAGGTCAAAGACGAAAGGGGCATCTGTGCCTTACGGACACATGTCTTGGTTTGAATTATTGTCCCCATGTTGACCAAACAGGGTGTTGTGTATACTGATTCTGTTCCTATGTGGAAGTTCAAGGTCAAATATAATACATTTCCATTCCTGGAATCTACTTATATGGAAGGCTTATAGGGATTGGTCGGTCCGTCCTTCCACGAGTTGTTAATAGGTTAGCCTAAATGACACTTTTCATATCAGTTATGCTTCCTAAGAAGCTTTTATACGTTAATGGATGAGGTATTTGAACACTATCGACACACCCACACCACCAACACTCTTGATAAGGATTCACGAAATAAGTAACGGTACTCATCAAAACTGAAGAAAAAGGAGTCACTAAGAAAAATAAGTAGTATTATATGCAGAATCTATAGTGAGGTTTGCGACACAAAAAAATATAATTATCTATCCATACTTTTATTGACCCCTGTTAAGATTTAAGTTTAACTACTCTTAGAGTTTTTTTCTTGGCTTAAAGTCAGCCATCAGTCTTTTTTATTATCCCCCGCCAAAGGCGGAGGGATATTTTTTGTGTTGTCCGTCTGTCCGTCCGACACTTTTGTGTCCGGAGCCATATCTTGGAAGTGCTTTGGCAGATTTCATTGAAACTTGGTATGAGTATATATATGAATAAGTGGATGATGCACGCCAAATAGCATTGTACACCATCTGTTAATAACGGAGTTATGGCCCTTTGTATATATTCTGTGTCAATGCAGCATGTGGGGGTATACGTCACGTCTGTAACAAAGCTCTAGTTTGGCGGGGGATATCAATTCAACGAATTTGCTTGTTCTTTTTTGTTTCATTCGCTGCCAAACATGTATTGCCCTGGTTGGATCAAACACATAAAGCTCTGGCCCAAGAATGCATATTTTAATGAGGGTTTTCCATTCACATAACGTTTTGTCAGTGATTCTTTCGCCGTCATGTTTATTTTTTGATTCATGGTTTTAAGGTACATCCTCAAAAATAGATTCCAATATTGGAACAACACAATGTTTTCGTACATCGAACTGCGCTGCACTGTCCTTGCTAAATTACTTATAAATATTGTTGTTTTGCGTCGATGTCTTTTTCAACGGTCGCCCAACATGAGCAGACGCCATTTTTCCAGCACCAAAAATATTAACGGATTATGTGATCAGCAAATGCTACACTTTTCGGCGATATTATAGCGAAGCAGTCTGAATTCAAACAAGTTAAAGTTCTGTCCCTTTCTTAACGGTCAACGTCCATTTACTTTTTGGAAATTCGGTACGCAACCAAAAAGAAAAAAAATGCGCAATCCGCATTTTTGAAGGGTACTTGATACGAACTCAAAATATTTTTAAAGCGTATTTACATTATTTAATTTGCGTATTTACGCAAATACGCCCTTTATCAAGAGTGCTTCGGTGACACCACCTTACCTAATTTTCACCTTTTGGACTTATTGAAAGGGATAATAAATGAATACCGACAAGGCTTGATCTGTGACCTGTAAGAAAACTCCAGTGTGAACCCTTGTTAACAAACAACTTTAGTAATAAAACAATTCAATCATAACCCTGCAGTTATTTCTCCTAGAAAGTCGTTGAATCATATGTGAGTGTATACAAGAAGATCATAAATACAATTTTAACATAAGTCACATTTAATGGAAATATTCAAGTGCCATATGTCACTGAAAATTATAAGTTGTGTACTATAAATATAGACAGGGCTTTTTTGCTGATTGAACAGCTGTTACTCGGCTTAATTCCAAATGGCAAACATTTTTTGTTTTCCCAAATCCATTCCTAAAATTCCAAATTAGTAATTTGACTGTCAGATGTTTGGAAATGGAGCTGTAAACTATAGAATAAAACATTTTGAAGAAGTGATCTCCATTTTACTGATATGTTTATGAGTAAAATTTTCTGTTTCATTATTTTATTTTTTAAACGTTTTATCAACGATTATTTAAACGTTAAAAAGTACACTTGTTGGCACCAAGTGTATGGTAAGGTATGTTTTCTATTTGCACAAAGAGTTTTCAAACATACACTAATAATTTAATGTATTCTTTGGTGAAATACCGGGTTAATTCAGTTTCCTTAATAAGAACTGATTCCTACTCATAATGGATTGAATCATTTTCGGTGGACATATTAATTAGATTATGAGTGAATCATACTATTATTATTTGTGAAATAAAAATGTGTATAGGCCAAGAAGCAACATTTTTCCTTTTAATGCATAGTTTCATGACTTTGCATCAGAACTCCAAATAACTGTCTATTTGCTAGTAAACAATGATTATTCTGTTATCATTGCTTAGATATGATATATGTATTTTGATTGCAGACCTAAGCCTGGTGTTGGTCAGAGAGGAGCTGCTGTGGACATTCCCAGACCCCCAGCAGTCTGGAGGCTCCGTGCCTCTGATGATCTCATCAACCACTATCAAATTGTCCAGGTAAGGCGTACAAGTTAGCACAGGTTCCAGGTAGGTATGTGGTACATGTAAGCACATGTTTTATGTACAGTGTAGCATGTTCAAGGTGTTGTGTACATGTGATTAGATGTTCCAGATATTATGTACACGTGAGCACATACTTCAGGTAAGGTGATCACGTTAGTACATGTTCCAGGTATGGTGTACACATGAGTACATATTCCAGGTACAGTGTACATGTAAACACAAGATCCAAGCATGTTTTGGACCTTAAATCATGGTCTGGGTTTGGTGTACATGTGAGCGCATGTTCCATGTACGGTGTTAACATTTTCACCGGGTTCTAGGTGCTGTGTATAGTTTAAGCAGATGTATCAGGTATAGTGTAGACAAAGCACATGTTAAAGGTACGATGTACAGGTTAGCAGGGGCAGTGTTCTGTCGTGAATCTTTGTTTGGGACAGGGACCCTTTAGGGTTAAAAAAGTGTGGACAAAAGGGAAAAAACTGGGGACACAGAAATATATTTGTAGTAGAATTCAATTTTCAGAAACTAATTACCTTTGACTTGCACTCTTAAACTTGCTTGATTTCTTCTTACAGCCAGTCCACAGGATGTAACACTCTAATTCAAACTTGAACATTTTTTTAACTTTTTAAAACTGTTAAACACTTGTCAACATATTTACAAAACTTTGAACAGTAAACAGAAACCAAGAATATTCTCGAAGCCAATTTGCTTGGAATGTACATTTAGGGGCAGACTTTTTTTCGTCATTGCTAAACGATGTTGGGACTTAAGAAAACTCTGTTGGGGTGTTATAATCATTGTCATATTTGCTAATTTTACTTGCCGGAGGAAAAAAACTCAAAATGGATTTTGTTTTCTTCGGCCGGTCACTTTCCGCCATTTTGATAGGTGTATAAATGTCCTTGATATCTGATTGGTTGTTATTATCTCAACTTACCAATGAAATAGAATGTTATTAAAGTAAATTAACCATTGGCTGCGAAATGACGTCACGTCAAATGAAATTATTCGTTCTAGTTACGCACTCACTCAATTACTTTACTACGGTGGCACTAAGGTGACATCACCGCTCCAATTTGTTTTTGGAGCGGAAAACACAAGTTCTGTTTTCCCTTCTTCTTTTTTTTTTGGAGCGGAAAACACAAGTTCTGTTTTCCTGTCTTTTTGTTCTTTGGAGACGGGAAAACACAATCGCTATATTGTGCGCACAAGATAATCGGCCAATCAATGACGCGGATTATATTGAGGGAACAGGATACTATCTTGTTCCCTCAAATTAGTACTAGGGACGTTTTCATTGGCTGATCAATATAATCCGCGTCTGTGATTGGCCGATTATCTTGTGCGCATAATATAGCGATTGTGTTTTCCCGTCTCCAAAAAACAAAAAGACAGGAAAACAGAACTTGTGTTTTCCGCTCCAAAAAAAAATAAGACAGGAAAACAGAAATTGTGTTTTCCGCTCTAAAAAAAAAAAGTTCGAAAACACAAGTTCTGTTTTCCCGAGTCCAAAAA